>BROE01000007.1:6812611-6830111 GCA_036571765.1 Plecoglossus altivelis
CCCCCCCCCCCCCCCCCCCACACACACACACACACACACTTTACCTCTATCGCCCCCCGCCCCATTTACTCCCATGCACTCACACATCTTGAAAGAACAGACATGGTGTCAGTGAAACATACAGGTTATGCATATATGCATGTGTGCACAGTAAGAGTGTGTGTGCACAGAAAGTGTGTGTGTGTACAGTAAGTGTGTGTGTGCACAGTAAGTGTGTGTGTGCACAGTAAGAGTGTGTGTGCACAGTAAGTGTGTGTGTGCACAGTAAGTGTGTGTGCACAGTAAGGGTGTGTGTGCACAGTAAGAGTGTGTGTGAACCCCAAGCTAAAACTACTGCTACACATCTGGTCTCCATGGAACAAGGCTTCCTGCTCACTGTTTTCTCTACAAGAGAGAGAGAGAGAAAAGAGAGAGGGTGCACATGCCTTTATGTGTGTGACAGAGAGAAAGGTTGTGCATGTGTGTCAGAAAGAGAGAGAGAGACAGAGAGAAGGAGAAAGAGCAATGAGAAGAGAGAGAGAGAGGCAGACAGAGAGTGTAGCGTTGGGTGTTGTGGGAAGCAGCGCAGGGAGCCAGGGAAGTCAGCAGTCTGAACATGGAGAACACAAGCCAGGCCCTGTCAACATGTGGCTCACTGCCACACACTTTCAAAACATCCCCAATAAAACACATGACACACTTCATTCCATGGTTAAAACATCATCGACTTGCTCAGTCCTCAGACCTCGCAGGCAGACGCAACAGATTGTTTCTCGGAAGAACCACAACTCCAGTTCCCATTCCCCTGACGCCTCCCTGTCCGTGTGCCCTCTTATGTCTTCCCTCTCACTCCCTCCGTCCTCCTGCTGGTGTGATGAACAGATGGAGCAGCAGACAGAGAGACTGCAGACTCTCGGACAGCGAGTCAGGCGGCCATGTTGTCCTGTGGTCCGTGACCGACATGCTCTGCCTTGGTGTGGAGAGAATGGAGACCTTGAACGGCAGACAACCGCTGGCTACTGAGAGTCTACGTGTGTCAGAGAAGACTAAATGAAAGCGGTGTGTGTGCGTGTGTCAGCAGTTTGGACATCTAACAATCTTTTAAAGCCCCACCCAGACACAAACCACATGTTTGTAGTTACCAGAAACAACTGGCCTCTTTCCTCTGCTCCCACTTTCCCAACCTCTAATATTCATGGTGCCAGGAAACAAGCTTTCATCTCTTCTTTATGGATGCCCTACGGTGCCCAGTTCAACATGGCTCCACCCAGAGACAGGGCAGTGAGGTAGGGAGGCAGGCAGGCAAGCAGGAAGGCAGGCAGGCAGGCAGGCAGAGAGACAGGCAGGCAGGCAGGCAGAGAGACAGGCAGGCTGACAGGCAGGGCTTGCTGCAGTGAAAGCTACTTTAGTAACAGCCTGGTTCATCACAGCGTGACTATGACAGGCCCTTCCTGAAGGCAAAATGACATGAGCCATCATGAAACCAAAACAATGCAATCAATCAAATCCATACAAGCTCTGCCTGACTGTGTGAGTGTGGAGGGCGTTTTTAGGTTCAGCTTCAGTCACATGCTTCTCCTGCACTCAAGTGGAAGTCATGCTGCTTCCTGTTCTGTGGTTAAAAGGAGATTCATTCACTCTACTGTCGATGTGTGACCCCACCACACACACACACACACACACACACACACACACACACACACACACACACACACACACACACACACATTCACACACACCGAGTCAATAGATTCCCAAATCCAATTCAGCAAGATTGACATAGAGATAGAGTGCGCTCGTGCATTTGTATGTGTGTCAGCAAGAGAAAGAGTCTATGTGTGTGTGTGTGACAGAGAGAAAGGGTGTGTTTGTGTCCGAGAGGGGTGGAGAGAGTGAGAAAAAAAAGAGACAAGAGAAAGACGTCAAGAGAGAGAGAATTAGGTACTCAGAATTAGAGCGAGGTATATAGAGAACTCCTGCTAAGTTTTTTAGAAGGGTCCATTTCGGGTGGTTTGGGGATAGCTCTACACCAGTGACAGTGTTTGTACGACCAAGGAGAGGACAGTGTTTGTACGACCAGGGAGAGGACAGTGTTTGTACGACCAGGGAGAGGACAGTGTTTGTACGACCAGGAAGAGGACAGTGTTTGTACAACTAAGGAGAGGACAGTGATGGTACGACCAGGGAGAGGACAGTGTTTGTACGACCAGGAAAAGGACAGTGTTTGTACAACTAAGGAGAGGACAGTGTTTGTACGACCAAGGAGAGGATAGTGTTTTTATGACCAGGAAGAGGACAGTGTTTGTACGACCAAGGAGAGGACAGTGTTTGTACGGGCAGGGAGAGGACAGTGTTTGTACGGGCAGGGAGAGGACAGTGTTTGTACGGGCAGGGAGAGGAGGAGCAGGAACCCGCTGAGCAGGAGAGCCATGTATTAACAACAAAGAGACCTCATCTAAACATGGCTGAACACAGACAAGCCTCATATAGACACACACACACACACACAGCTCTTCTGACATCAGCGCCATGCAGGAGACACACGGGCCAGCGATCTGCGGAAGGGCTGTGTTTTGTTGTCATGACAGTGTGGAAAGAGACCAACTCAAAGAAGTGATTCATCGGAGTTCTTCTGTCCGAGTCAAGATACACACGTCCCCTAGTACCTCCCCATACACCTCTCTGTCCCTCTCTTCCCCCTCCCTCCCTCCCTCCCTCCCTCCCTCACACACACATGCAGGACTGACCTTATAATGGGGTTTTTGTGCAGAGATTAGCGTTTGCTATGTGTGCTTCAAACCAGTGAGGCCTCTAGCCCACGGGAGAGGCTAATGAAAGAGCTTCCAGTTGAAAGCCTTCCCTCCCACAGCACCAGCAGACAAGCAGGGAGAGGACACTGGTCTGCACCATGATCTACAGCACTATTCCATGACCTATTTATTGGTAACCTCCAGATGGATCAACTGTCATGTACAACGTGTTGGCAACCGTTAACTTCTAATCCCATTTTTGGCTTGAGACGTGGCATCC
This sequence comes from Plecoglossus altivelis, assembly GCA_036571765.1. NCBI lineage: Eukaryota > Metazoa > Chordata > Actinopteri > Osmeriformes > Plecoglossidae > Plecoglossus > Plecoglossus altivelis. The sequence continues at coordinate 6,815,621 of BROE01000007.1, forward strand.
TTATCAGAGAAATAGTAGGTGCTGGTGCGATTCCACAGCCCGAATGCAAGCACATTGATGACCTGATTAAAGGTTGGACTGGTGGTGTGATAGAAGACAAGCCCTTCTACGCTTGACAGCAGGGTTGTATGGTGATAGGGAATGGATGGGGAGGAACTACTCAATACATAACAAGGCTGCTAAGAGGACGTAATAGGACTCTTCTCGAGGTGCCGTCGAGGCTATTCACTAAGCATATTCACCTAGGCTATAGCACAGAGGTGAGAGGAGGTATGTGGAGATAGGTAGGAGAGGAGGTAAAAGAAGGTTGGAGGAGGAAGGAGGAGGCAGGTGGCGGTAGGAGGAAGTAAGTGGTGTTAAGAGGAGGTAGGACTTGGTAGGTGGAGGTAGTAGGAGGTAAAAGGAGATAAGTGGAGGTAAGAAGAGGCAAGTAGTACCTAAAGACTCGGGTCTGTCCATCAAACTGTTAGTGGAAGGACGCTTTGAGGCAAAGTGGATTACTCCTTGATCACCCTGGCTAGGTCAAACCACAGTGGATTAGATCACCTTTGAACTGAGGATGCAGGGGCCCTTGGCTGTGACCTGAACCTGCTCCCAGACCAGCCGGCCTGGCACTCACAACCACAGTCCTTTCTCTACGCAAGGTCACTCTGTAACCCTGTAACCCTTTCAGCCATGAGCCACTGCAACAGACGCTTCATGCTAGTATGTAGACTACACTGACTATAAGAAGAAGAAAAAAGCCCTGGATGAACTATCCTGTGTTTATGTTGCCAGGCTACAGACATTAGCACTGAGTGAATTTAAAATGAAAGTGGAGTTTCCCTCTCTTATCAGCAGATAGTGGGTTGTGGGTTATGCTGCAGCAATAGCTGCTTGACACTAAAGCACTGTGGAGACAGATGAAGACCCCTCTTGGCCAATTGTTGACACAGTAAATTAAAATCCCTAGAGGTGACAGATCAGGGCTGCTAAGGTTCAGGTAAATCAACCAACTCCTTCTTCAACAGATAATGGACTTTTGAATACTGTATCGTTCCTGTACTGCAGTGTGGTCTGTGCTGAAGTTGCACATTTAGCACACAGTGATGCAATTAATCTTGCATGAGTGGTTAAACAACAATGGGGGCTACTGTAAATCCAGCAGCATGCACTTTATACATGAAACCGAATATTGTGTCACACCTCCTTCTCCCTTCTGCTCTCTCTCCCCACCATCTTTCACCCAAAACAACAGACCTAAAATGTCCTCCGCTGCCTTGTGTCCATCTGACAGAAATGGAAGAATGCAATTCAATATTCAGATGCACATACACACAATCACACACGCACTGTACGCTCAGCTCAACAATTTCCCTGAAATCCCCATGTAGGGATGTTCCAGCAGCTGTTGCTAGACCATGCCATATAGCAGAAAACAAAGGCTTAGGTTGGAGTGGGTGCTTTCAAAACTCAAACAAGCTTTTATAATAACCACACACTGTACTGCAGTAGCCTGGATTGCAAGAACACAGTTTGCTTGCACGTACTACCCCTAAGATACCATTTGCATTAAATTATAATACTTGACATCCAAAGCATTATATGTCCCGTAATTACCCATTATTTCATTACAAGGAGGCATTTAGGCTACTGCAACGGCAGCAGTTACTGAAGGCAGTTCTTTTCTAGGAAACACGCTTTTTTTCCACTCCTAGAAATATGAGCGGCCGTTCCTCTTGCGGCATAGGCTACAGTTGATGGAATGTGTCATCGTGGTCACCCACAGGAGCTAATGCAACGTTTCTTCCCCTGCTCAGTACTGAGCCCCCTGTGTGAGCGTGGCTTCTGCTGCCGCATGCCTTGCTTGTGTTTATTTCTGGAAGCTCGACTTCGCAACATGGCCGACATGTGCTTTGTTATTGATGGTACAACACTATAATAACGGCGCTATATGCTTCAGGAGAACTCCCCCCCCCCCTTTCTTAAATGCAACAACACCGTTGTATTGTGTAAGCTGTTGTAATTGGATACACGGCATTAGAGGGACACCACTATAGCATAGTGTCTACAGCCAATAATATGCTTACCATTTGATGATGATGACCGTATGGAATATTTGTTTCTTGGAAAAAGGCACTGAGGGCAGTCTGAAAGAGATCAAACAATGATTAGCATCGATTGTCTAAATAAATGGTTGACCAGTAACGACGGAAATATGCTGTATGGGTTCAGGCGAGTACGTTAAAACATGTTTTAAAGCTTAACACAATGATGTGAACAATGAGGTCGACTGTCAGGTAATGTGTAAATTATCTAACCTCAGACTAAACCATTCGTGCAGCAAAAATCTAGTCAAAACAAAGCCAGCGGTCATCATCATTGCATAATAGAATTGAGCTTGGTCACTTCTGTCATGTCATGTGAGGGATTATAGTATTTATTCTAGAGTCAGTACTAATTGGATATTTGCATGGTATGAGCGTGTACCAGTCGAAGTTTACTACTGACTGTAGATGTAACATTAAAACGTCGTCATGCCCAATAATTTGACATACATTTGCAAAACATGAACGCATAAAAGTTGAGTGAACAGTTCGAATAGGTTTTGCGACTTCTTGCCACTACAGGCACAGCCCAGTCATAAATATAGCAGGGCAGTCAAAACTCCGATCTGTCAAACATAAACACAAGCCGCAGCGAGCCCGTCCTCTCCGTGTAGAACGCACACCGACCCTACCTCAAATTGCCAATGTGCCGCTTGCAAAAGCTGCTTCGCCTGATCCGCCGCGCACCCGGCCGTCAGGACAAACTGGTTAATCATAACTTGATGTTTGAGTTCATCCATCTTCGCCGAAGCTTTATTCCTACTCGCGGCAAGGCGTGTTGTCGATTAAATACAATATTTCGTAGTTTTAGTCCTCTCTTTTCAGCCTCAGTCGTCCACCATTACAGCCGGTTGAGCAAACACAAATATTTACTGTAAGAGAAGTAGTGTAGGAGCGCCTCCCTGATTGACGTGAAGAGACAGCCAATAAAATGAAAGACGTGACAGTGGGAATTGTATGCCATTTCCGCTAATTAATACAAGTCTGCTTTTGAATCAACATAATATGACAGTGTTAATGAATTGATAACAACAAATGTCGTATTGTGTGCTTCAAGTATAATTTCAAGAACCCAGGCCGACCTCCTCAAATACGCAGGTTACAATCCGTAGGCTAACATGTCGCCAATGGTTTGTTTTGGACTACAAGTCCCATGAGCACACGCTTTGTTTGTAAGCTTCTAGAAGGCCGTATTTTGTGAATGACGGCCGCTCCTATCCAATTCCCATGCGCGTGGTGTCACCATCTTGCCAAATATGGTAAACAAATCTTCCATCACTGGCACATTGCTCCTCCGTGTTGCGCTACAGACAGTTACGTACATCGACAGTCATGCATTAAATGTAGCATTAGCAAGCGTCATGTCTGCGCAGCTTTTGCACAGATTTGTGAGCTTTGAATATCGTCGTTCTGTTTGTATCGTAATTGTATTTCATTATCCAACTCTTCCATCAGTATTTGCAAGGTCATAGCGAGCTCATGTTATTTTTTGAAATGAACATTATACACAATAATGACAAAAGTGAGCTACCTTTATTTTACAAACACAGTTAAAGTTCAAACATTAAAACATAGCAGTAAACAACGAGATGAAATAGACAGACACTGAATTATGTATTCTGGACGGGTGTGGCCATTGCAGGGAGTATTTCTCAAATTGGCAGTAATTAAGTCAATTCTTCAAATAACATATCAGTGAATTACTCTTCAGAACTGCTCGGATTCTTTCATGAAGAAGGACCCTGCACATCTCCTTCTACCACAATGGCAAATGTGATTGTAGCAATATTACAATCATGAGTGTGCTGCAAATGATAATGATGATAATGACCAGTACAAGATAGTACTCCTCTGGGCGCCAATGCCATTTATTAGCACCCTTGGGAGATATAAGACTTTGGAGACCAGTCAGTTGCAAGGACACATATGTATAAAATTAGCTTTCATTCCAGTTAATAATGCACCTCTGGGAATTAGGATGTTGTAAACATCCTGCTATCACCATCACTCTCTTCAGGACATAAGGAAGAAAAATGTTTGTGTGTGTGTAACCGCGTGCGTACGTGTATGTGTGCAGAGAAAGGGGGGAAGTGTAACTGTCTGCGCTAAGGCTCTCATGATAAAGTGTTCTAGTTTAAAACAATTAGAACAGCTGTTCAAACATTGACTTATTTCACCAGCAGACCCTTGAATGAATGGTTGGATTTTCCAAGAAGAGTCTCTGTCACTGACAATGAGCAGCAGCTGCGGTAGCTTATCAAATGTATTTTATCTTAACAGTTCTGTGCCTCCCTTGCCTTGCACACATGTCCCATTTCACAGTAACAGGGGAAGGAGGGCATCAACAGTCTACTCTGTCTTGGTTTGATTGTATGTGTGTGTGAGCGGGAGAGGGGGGGGGGACAGAGAGAGACAGAGAGATAGAGAGAGAAACAGAGAGAGAGAGAGAGAGAGAGAGAGAGAGAGTGCTTGTGTACCTGCACGTGTTTTATACCTTTACTATATGGTCTGAAATAACTGAATAAATCGGATCCTCGCCTTGTGGCAAAAAAGGTGATCTCTGAGCAATAGCGCCATCTTCTGGTTCATAAAGGCAAGAACCTCTCAGTAGAAACGACAGTACAAAGCCTAAAGGTTACTTTCACAACCGTGACATGTTTGAGAGGGGCTGAAGACAAATCAGTGTGAACGTTTGATATAAACCATCAAATACAGAAACTCTTATCAGTACAGGAGTGTTGGCATTAAACCAGACATTTCTGTTTAACGGCACTTCTATAAACAATACCTCAGTCCAGGAGTCTGCCAGGGTTCTGTAAGATTTAACCACTTCAGGGTGTCTGATGTCAGACTATACATACTCTTGGTCCTCAACATGTGGTTCTGGGCTGGAGTTTTACAATGCCGATGTTCTGCACTGTTGCTTTTAAACTGCAATACTCAGTGTTTCCACAGAATGGCAGTGCACAATAGGATGATGCAGGCCAGGGTACTTTTTTTTACAGGTGAATTGTATCACTTTTGTCAAGTAGAATTTACTGGATCAACCCAATAACGACATCGATATTTTTCCATAGAGGTAATAAGAGTAGGTTTATTCAATAGACCTGTTAGTCTACAGGAGAGTGAATGTTCCGAAAGTGAAAAATGTAATGTCTTTCTGCCGTCTACCACCCACATACCCTTTGACATGCGTTAACCAGATATGTGATATGGGAAATAAGAAGTTACTGGCTCAATGTTGACAAAGGTGTTGAATGATGAGTGTAAAGTGCCCGCTGCACACGCGGGACTTGTGGCGCTAATTTTCAGCGCTTTCAGGGGGCGGTGACGCGCGACACATCACTCCTACCTATTCAACCAGTTTCCTCCCGGGAACAATAGACTGCAGAGAAGAACAATAAAGAAACACAAGAGCGTACAACTCCGAAACCAGAGGTTATACTCAGAAGTTCTGTATGCGCGCCATGTTCTAAATACACTTCAGAATTGAAAGCTCCTAGTAACCCCCCCCCCCCCCCCTCCTCCTCCTCCTCCTCCTCCTCCTCTCTCCGGTTGAGCGGTGCGTGTGGGTGACTTGAACAAGTGAAGCCTTAAGAGTCACCGAGCCAATCAGAAACCTGGAAGACAGTTAAAGGACTCGTGGGCTGTCTCTCCACCTTTATCAAGGACTACTCCCCAACCTCCGCATAACGTTCAAACACTGTCCTTCACACAGACGAAACATCAGTAAAAGAATTGGGCGGATTGGATTAAATTCCGTAATATGGATGTTATCTATTTTTTCGTGTGAGCTACATTTGGATTCTACTTTAGGAGTCTTCCCACTCTGCACTCGTTACCCAGAGGATAGATGCTCAGCCTGTGTCTCCGGAGAGTATAGGTTAGAGCGCAGGGACGGACCGATCGCTGCAACAGGTGCTCCTCAGCTCGCGAGCATATCGCTGGACTGAATTCGAGGTAGAAAAATATTAATGCATCATGTTCAGTCATGTTAATATTCTTTGTGTTCATTTAAACATATGCCAGTGTTGTGCGTAATGTTACTCTTACTTGCGTGAATGGGTTAATTTAATTTAACATTTTGTTTTTATTTGAATTCATTCGAATTTGTTTATTTTTTATTTTTTATCTAGGACCTCCGTTATTATATTTTCTCACATTTTGAGAGGAACACGTTACGCACATAATGCCTGTTCTGATGAGCCCGGAGATCGCCGCCATGTTTAAAGAGAAATGGCTGCAGGTGCACCCGGAGGGTCAGGGTGGCGAGGTCGGATCTCAGCACCTTGACGACAGTCTCACCAGCCTCCACTGGCTACAGAACTTCTCAATCCTCAGCGCGGATCCGGAGAGTCGACCCACTGGCTCCGGCTGTTCCTCACAGCAGCACTTGCTGTACCACCAGCGCCTGTACCCCCAAGGCACTGACTCTCCGTCCAGCCCGCCAGCCGGGGACACTGCCGCCACGGGAATGCCTCTCTGCCTCGGTAGCCCAGTTACCTCCGGTAGCAGCTCGACGGACTCGCGTGGGGCGCACTACTCACAGACTTTACACTACCCGCATGACCATCATCACATCACAGCGCAGGTCAGTGCTCCCGAGGAAGTCGATTATAAGACCAACTCCAAAGTGAAGCCTCCGTACTCCTACGCGTCTCTTATATGTATGGCCATGCAGGCCAGTAACCAGCCGAAAGTGACCCTGTCCACTATTTACAACTGGATCACAGAAAACTTCTGCTACTACAGGCACGCAGAGCCCAGCTGGCAGGTAAAATATCCACCTCTCTCATCCATCTCTTAATTTGAGTGAATATGTCTTTCTTTCTTTCTCTCTTTTTTCCGACTCTGCTTCATGGATTTTCTGCATGTAAGGGAGAGGAGGATGATTTACACAAATTCAAAAATATAAATATGATTAAACATGTTAGAAAACGGTGTGTGTAATATGGTTTGTAATATGAATGTAGTTTTATAAGAATAAAATAAATGTAGTCGCTTCTTTGAAATGTTGAACATTCTCTAGTGTTCTAGTGGCTTGTCTCATTGGTTTGATGACAAGTGTTCTAGGTAGGGGGAGGGAGAGAACATGGTGTGTGTGTGTGTGTGTGTGTGTGTGTGTGTGTGTGTGTGTGTGTCAGTGTTAATGAGGATCCCTGAGAGAGCTGGCAGCCAAGCACAGCTGATCATGTTTGAAATGCACTGAGCGCTGTTACTTGAAAGCCTCATTAGGTACATTTGCTTTCCTATACAAACAACAACAATACATCCTCCTCCCCTTTACATGCCTTTATTTCACCCATTCTGTCCTTTTCTCTCTGGCTCCACTCTCACACACACTCACGCACCAACACTCACGCACCAACAGATGACCACACACAGACACCCGCGCACATACGCACCTAAACAGAACCGTGTCTCAAACACACAACATATCCAACACGGGTTTAATGCGTTCCTTAACATGATCCTTTCCTTAGAACTCGATCCGTCACAACCTCTCCCTCAACAAGTGCTTCATGAAGGTTCCACGACAGAAGGACGAGCCGGGGAAGGGGGGCTTTTGGCAGATCGACCCTCAGTACGCCCACATGTTCGTCAACGGCATCTTCAAACGCAGGAGGATGTCCACCAACCATTACAGCAGCGGCGCCGGTGGCAGCAGCCACAGACAGAACAAAGTGCTGCAGGGCCAGGCGTACCACACTGACTCTCAGGGCCAGAGCCAAAATGGCCTAATTTCAGACACAGAGCTCTACCATGGCCTGGGGGTGGGCAGCAAGCGCAAACACCTCTCTCCCAAACACAACAGCAAGCTGGTGCGGATGCCCAAGTCCCCCCTGCTAGCGACGGAGGCTAACGGGGCCGACATCCTGAAGGGGGAATTTGACCTGGCGTCTGTGTTCGACGACGTCCTGAGCGGGAGCTGCAGCACCTTCGAGGACCTGGACATCAACACTGCCCTGAGCTCCCTGGGCTGTGAGCTGGACCTTAGCCTGCAGGGGAGGCACCCTGCTGGGCAGACCAGGTGGTGTGGAGAGGGGGAGCCTCACATCCAGGAGCAGAGTCAGCACCAGAACCATTTCTCCTATGGCTACATAGAGCTAAACAGTGCTATGGGATGTACCATGATGGGGGACATTCAGCTCCAACAGCAGCAGCAGCACCAGGATCTGCTGTTACAGGCACAGATTCACCCCCTACACCAGTTTGAGGAGCCCACACTGTTCCTAGAGCAGCAGGAGGTGGTGGAGGAGGTGCATCCCTGGGAGATCAAGGAGGAACTGCAAGTGATTCCTCTGGGTCTGGAGCAGGGCTTCACCCTCTCGGATGGCTTCATCTCTGAGCTGCAGTCCTGGGAGAGAGGTCAGGTCTACATGTGACCTGCAGAATAGACCAGGCCTCCTCTAAGATGACTTCCCCTCTCTGACTAACATGACATCCGTCTCAAATGTAGAGCTTTCCAACTCTATGGGTTTCCTATAGATGTCACAAAAATATAGTTTTTTTTTTGCTACATGGATTGTTTGGGCTAATATGCATTTTTACATATATAGGTTTCACTTAAAATATTTTCACAGTATATAGGGGTCATTGAGGTCATTGAGTTTATGAACTTTGAAGATGCCATTGATGAACCTGTGGCTCTGGTCTGTCTGGAGCAAAAGACTCAATGGATGGTGGATCGCGGAGATGTTTGATTTGGCCTCAAATGCAGAGTGTTGTTAAATACAAATTCCCCTTGTTGTCATGGCACACTGTGTAGAATCAACTGTTTGGAGGGACACACCAATCTACTGAAGACTGCTTTGCTATGTTAGCATCGTACACACTCTTACAGATTCTAAACTGTTTTATTACTGTTTTCATCTGATTCGGTGGATCGAAGATGTTTTATTCATAAAGTAGGATCTCAAAGTAAAATTTATAGTGTTGAATCATAATCAGAGACTAGTGATGATGAGATATCCATATATGTGTTTTAATTAATCATCATGGTACAGTATATACAACCTAGAATTGACAGGTTAGAGATGGGTGTTTGTCTGTAGTTGTATTGCTAAGCAGTGAGACTGGGATAGGCTGAAGCTGATCTAAAAGGCCTTCCAGTCAATCAGCAAACAAAATATGCACTTTGATTGACAAAATATGAAAGAATAATCTTGACAGTTTCCACAGCACACACTGACCTTGTACACCACTGTCGTTGTACCACATCGTTCAGAATGTCCGTGTACTATATCTGTATGCCATTATTGGACAGCAATAACAAACACCAGTTGTTTCTGTTTCAAAAGTATATTGCCTCCTAAATACTTAGCTGTCAGCTGGAAACCCATCCATTGCATCTGCCAAACTTGCATTTGAACTTGTAAATGAAGTTGATCAGGATATTGCAGTTGATAGAGACGACCATATAGAGATACTACAGAACAACTATCCAGAGGACCGCTGTATGTGTGTCTGCCCTCTTGTCACTGAGTGATGGACCTTTCATTTATACTGATTACTTTTATGTATGATTTTTGCATTCATGTCTTTCTTTAATTATCTCAAATGTGAACTGTGGAGAAGAGAGGGATAACATTAATAAAGAGTACTTTGTTTTGGGGGCAAAATGACAAAATAGATGGGAGATTTATAACTTTTTCAGTTGTTTAAAAATGCAATCATTTCCTGATGCAATAAATGTGGTCATTTTAGATGTTGTTTCTTCTTTGTCACATGAACGCAGCTCCAGGTCCTGGAACCTATAACATTACTGGCAGAGTTTGTTCACTGATAGGGCATCTTGGTTGACACGCTCCATATCTTTAGGTCTAGTCCGGCCCAGACTTGCCCGTACTCTCAGGGTGTTGCAACATATATTGGAATAATACCTTTAACAAGTGTGCCTGCATGTAAGGTCAGGCTGTTCTTGGGTCAGAGCTGAGACGGCAGGTGGAACAAAGGGTGAGAGAGGAAGAGAGGAGGAGGAGAGACGAGAGACTGTAGTGTTTGGGGGGCAGTGTTTCACCTGCTGCCTATGTCTCCTGGGGGTGGAAAGCAGTTGTCAGACATTGTACACACATTCACACGTGGTTAAAAAAAAGATTGTGGAAAACACCGGTCAACATTTGGTGTGCCAGAACATTATACTTCAACTCAAATTTCTCTGAAACATCCAATTTTAAGGCCCCAAAATGAATTAAATAACAAATATCACATCAAAATGTAACTTCTTTGACACCATCCCCAGCCGGAGGGTATTTCAGGCACATGACCTGGAACTATGAAAATGTGCTTTTCCACTTCAAATCTCTTTTTAATTGAAAATGGAGAGAAAAGGGAGAAATGTGGATTATCCAATCCGAGCAGCTCTGACTCCCTGGGGTGGGAGGGTCATGTGTGGAGATCTTTTGGGATTGGTAGAATTACTCAGATTCCTAGAAACAGCAGGGACCCATGGAGAGCTGTGGCAGCCTCTTTCTGCCATACTCACTGGAAGGGACCCATCAGATCTACTTTCATCTACAGACATATCTAGACAAATCCATGTCTATTTCTAGCCACAGATCAGTCTGTTGATGGAGTAGTGGTGTTTCAATAGCTAGCATGCAACTGAAATTAAAAACTTCTGGCTCTGCAACTCCAATCAAAACGTAAACCTCCACGGATAAAATCCATATTATTAAATCTTACTAGAGGGGAGGAGGGGCAACTGATTCGTGATTAGAGTGTGTATGTCCACCCATGTGTGTTCCCAGTGTGTGTACAGGGTTAGACATAGGCCTGCCATGGCTGGGTAGATAACATTATCTCCATGGACGCAGGGCCCCGCTGCTCTATTCAGCCCAGGCCTGCCCAGGACTGGAACACAGTGCCACGACCAGGAACAAGACGAGCTGTCGCACAGCCCAAGCACCGCTCTGCTTTATAGCTCCCCTGGTACCTCTCTGGAGCAACCATTGTTGCTTGTGTAAAGTGTGTGTTTGTTTGTTTGTGAGTGTGTGTGTGTGGGGGGGGAGGAGTTGTTTTATTATAATCTACTTGACACCTTCTGGACCGGTCCAGATTAGAGAGGGGCTTCCCTACCCAGGAGGACTGAGTGTACCCTGCCTCGGAGAACCCAGACCTGGGGGAAGTGGGAACCACAGCACCCCACAGCAGGGGGTCTACGGGTCTGCCAGGTGATCCTTGCAGAGGACAGTCTTCAAGTCTCCTGACAAGTATACCAAAGAGTGCGTCCTTTTGTGGTTACAGCACGAAGCGTCAAGCTGTTAGTTGCTGTTTCTCAGCATCAGGAAATGTTGTTGTATGACTATAATGCAGGCCAGCCTGGTGCTGTACTAGTGTAGTGATACAGGCCAGCCTGGTGCTGCACTAGTGTAGTGATACAGGCCATCCTGGTGCTGCACTAGTGTACTGATACAGGCCATCCTGGTGTACTAGTGTACTGATACAGGCCAGCCTGGTGCTGCACTAGTGTACTGATACAGGCCAGCCTGGTGCTGTACTAGTGTAGTGATACAGGCCAGCCTGGTGCTGTACTAGTGTAGTGATACAGGCCAGCCTGGTATATCTTCCAAGGCCAGGTATTGTCTGGTTTAATGTCTGATGTTGTTTGCTTCACTTAGTCATATCTGGATGTAAAAACTTAAACATTGTGGTGGCAACTGTGTGGTCATCATTAGTGAGTCAGGGGGGACTGGGAGAGGATATACCCTTCGATGAGCTTTTCCAGAAGCCTCTTGGTTATGCATGATATGCAAATACAGTTTCCATTAGGGGAACTTCCATTATGAATGGGAGCAGGGGTCCTTGCAGCTGGAAAGGTCGTGTGCCTGACTCATTCTGGTGTCCTGTCTCCTATTTGGTGTACCGCCGTTCTGACTGACCACATACACGCTGCAAAGCCATGTTGTCATGGTGGGGTGGGACGTTTTGCAGTACACCGCGGGCAGGACTAGGAACGGATGGTTTATTATTGTGTATGGAGAATGTGTCGTATGTGCGTGTGCGTGTTCTTCCCTGTGTGTGACAAACTGAACACATCAGGATGGGTAATGTGGTGTGAAGGCAACTGAACTAGCTTGTCGAGGATCAGCTCATTCAGTCGTCTCCGCTGATAGAGAGGCAGACCCAATTCCTTTCCTTGATCTTTACAGACAAAGAATCTGCCATTGTGCTTGTATGTTTTCCAGCAATCATTCTACATATGTGACTTGATTAACAAGAACCAGACCTTCAAATGTGACCATACCCACCTCCTCTTCTTATACTCATGCACGTGTGCACACACACAGAGATTCAATATTTTGTTTTTGTTTAGATGTGCTAATTTAATTTATTCTCAACAGTGCCTGGTAATAGAGGAGGTACAAGAGGTGGCGCACACACAGACACGCAGGGAGACGCACACACACACGGCTGGAGAGGTAATTAGGGAGATGTATAGAGGCTAAAGAGGCTCCATTCAGAGCCAGGGTCTGACTGGGCTGCAAACCAAACTCCACTTTTTCTTCTCTCTTCTTTGTCCACTCTCCCCTTACCTCTCCTCTCCCCTCACTCCTCTCCCCTCTATCCTCTCCCCTCTCTCCTCTCCCCTCTCGCCTCTCTCCTCTCCCCTCTCCCCTCTCTTCTCTCCCCTCTCTCCTCTCTCCTCTCTCCTCTGTCTTGTTATATTTGCTTCTATGCACAGGCAAATGTCTGACATTTTTCAGAACTTCTTTGCATCTGTGCTCAGATTGATGGAGAGAAGATGGAACATTGCAGTCAGTCTGAGGGCTTGTGAGTCACAGCAGAAATGCAAGATGTACATCTAGACTCCAATGCATATCAATCAGGGCTTCTGTGCCTGAGTGTGCCGCCTGCCATGTTGACCAGAGACCTGTTCACCTCCTTGTACTGGAGCATGAGTATAGCATGAGTATGTCTTGATGACACCTACTGAGGGAGGCTGCCATGCCACATCTCACTCATGAATCTCATCAATAGCCTATAGTGAACCGCTGACCTCGGCAGAAAATGATGCCGTGGCCGTCTGTGTCATTTGCCGTCCAGCCGCTCTCAGGGACGACCATTACCAAGCGGCTGCGGTGACAAGAGGGTAGAGAGTGTGTTTGAAACGGGCATTACCTGTCATGGGAGAGAAAGAGAATGACTGAGAGAAAGACAGAGGGAGAAAGATAGAGGGAGAGAGAGAGAGAGAGAGACAGACAGACAGACAGACAGACAGACAGACCGAGAACTACAAAGAGAGGCACAAAGAAACCAAGACACAAACAAACAATTAAAACAAATAAACAAAGAGAGCAAGGCTAACTGTAGAGAAGTGTTCCTTAGGCCACCATCAATCAGCCGGCTTAAAGCTGGTTGCTGAGTCTATGTAAGGGATTCTGTTGGTCCTCTACTTTGCGCGTGTGTCTGCATCAGCTTGAACTGGTTGTGTTGGCATCATTGCCCCTTAAATCAGTGAAAGACATTCCAGCGTGTTCTCTGTGGTCTCTGTGGTCCCAGAACCAGACGGGGCTGGCAGGGAGGGTGTCGATGGCTGGGAGGGAGATACTGGAGCTATGAGGGAGGGCGGCTTGAGAGTGTCTGGAAGAAAAGAGAGGTTGTGGACTAGAGGAGAATGGAGGCTGGGGACTATCGAAAAGAGACCAGGGACTAAAAGGAGAAGAGAGGCGATGGATGAAAGATGCCAGGCAGAGGGCATCGTGTCAGGGCACGATGAGAAGAGCCAGAGACCCCCAGGTCTGGAGCGCTGCCACACGCACACCAACTTCAACACAGACACACACACACACGCACACACGCATTCACACGCACTTCTACACACAGTCCACTACCCCAGATCCAAGTGCCAGGAGACTAACCATGGCCCACCCTTTCTTGGCTTCTCTCCCTCCACAAGCCTACTGGGGAATTACTGAGTCCCCTCGGCACAACTGCTCTTTCTCTTTCTCCAACCTTTGTTCCTTACTTTCTTTTTGTTCCTCCACTTAGAAACCAGGAGTTGCACATGAGACTGTATGTATGGCACCTGCACACTGCAACAATACAAATGACACAAGCTGACACAAGGAACTCAAGCGTTGGTTAACGCGCTATCTTTACCCCGCTGATACAGTTCCAGCCTATCCGAGACATCTGTTCTTGTCATCACACTCTGTCCGGGCTGACAGCTGTGTGACAGCACTGAGACTGTCTGAAACCGTTTTCCAGGGAGAGGACAAGGTGACAGAACGTAAAGGGCTGTAAAGTGTGGGGTCAAGTCTCCAGTTCTGTCACAAACAACAGGTAGCCACGGTCTGCTGGGTGCGTTGGTCACCAAGGCACAGCAAGAATGGATTGTGTAAAATGACCGAAACAGACAGCGTGCGAGTGAGGGATGGAGAGGGGGAGAGATTTCGAAAAAT
>BROE01000007.1:6835111-6854220 GCA_036571765.1 Plecoglossus altivelis
CAAACTGGGGTTATGCACGTGTGTGTTTGTGGTGACAGAGAAGCAGAGAGAGAAAGGGGGGGGGGGCAAGTGAATTGGACCTAAAGAGAGAATAAGAGAGAGGGGAGGGGGGTGGATGAGGATGGGAGCCGTGAAAGGCTTCTGATTTGACAAGGTCGAGTTTTAAAATATTCCAAACATAAATGTGTATAATGGTCTATCACCTGCCTGCCTGAGTGAGTTTAAATGAGTGACATCAGAAGATCAATGAGACATCAACAATGGCCGAGGCCACTGGTGTCATGGTTAAATGTTAATGCCTACTAAAAATGGATGCTTCATTTGTTTTAAATCTCTCTTTCACGACTAGCTCCCATGACCCCGGTTTGAATGAATTACTGTAACAAGGTGTAATGGCAGTGATCACTCCAATAAAAACGTTTTACTATTCATTGCTGAATATTAAAGAAAGAATACTTAATATGCTAAACCTTTACATGACCTCATCAGGCAGGGGGTTCAACTGCTTGTCTCTGTGCTGTGTCCTCTCAGGTCTCTTCTGCCAAAGTTGGCTGAAAACATCAAAAGTTTGGATCTCATGTGTAGTTGTGCAGTTGTGCCACACACCTCACAGACTGGAAAGTATATACTGCATTTTTGAAAGAGTGTACAGTGTAGTAAGTCATTTGTATTGGTTCCAGTTGTGATTTTAAGTTCAGAAATTTCAGAGGAAAGGAGAGGAGAAGACAGGGAGTGAGAGGAGAAGAGAGGGGGTGAGAGGAGAGATGAAGAGGAGAGAATGAGAGAACGGAAGAAAGGTGGAGAAGCGAGGAAGAGAGGAGGGAGACGACAGGAGAGGAGGACAAGTGGGGGGAGGCGAGAAGGAGAGGCTGAGAGAGCAAAGGAGGAGAGGAGATGGAAGAGAAGGAGAGGTGAGGAGAGATTGGATGTCAGACTCAGGAGTCAGTAAAACAACACAGGGGGAAACCAGATGGACGCCTCACAAGGTGGTCTCCGGCCCGAGCCCCCGATAACACGCAGGGACAAAGAGCAGGTCAACAAAGAGATACAAGGAGGAGGGGGACGGAAGAAAAGGATACAAGACAGAGGAGCCGAGAGAAAAGACAAGGTTCTGCAGATGAAAAGAGAGAAAGGTCACGGCAGAAGCCCTTGTAACTGACTTCTGTGGTTATGAGACAGAGGGAGGGGAAATGTGTGTGCGTGTTCTCTGAACACTCAGGTCACGCTGGATGGGGTCCAAGCAGCAGGGAGTGAAAAGAAGGAGGGAAGAGGAAGAAGAAGAGAGGGAAGAAATGGAGGGAGCGAAAATCAGAATGGAAGGAGGAGTCTGCTCTCTCTTTCCCTCTGTCGACCGTCCTTTTCCCTCCCTCACCCCACTCTACTCCTACGGCTGTGCAAATGTGTGTGTGTGTGGGTGGGTGTGTGTGTGTGTGTACACACACCCCCGCCGCCACACTTGAGTCTTTTACTGATTACCTTACACACGT
This sequence comes from Plecoglossus altivelis, assembly GCA_036571765.1. NCBI lineage: Eukaryota > Metazoa > Chordata > Actinopteri > Osmeriformes > Plecoglossidae > Plecoglossus > Plecoglossus altivelis. Next base: position 6,836,599 of record BROE01000007.1, read on the forward strand.
CACATTGGTGTGGAGTGGCTTTAACGGCACAGGATAATCCAGCTGGGTTTAACCCTTTCACTGCTCCCTTCATCCAAGCTGCTGGCTCAACCTTGTAGTGGCTTTCTATCAGAGAGACCTTGTCCAACGCACACTGTGTCATACTTCCTTGTAAATCCCATCTTTGCTGTGACTGTGCAGTGAATGTCAGCTATTGTGTAAGTGTATGGCATGGGTCTGTCTGGCTCTTTGTGTTGTGTTTTGTTTTCAGTGTATTGATGTTGTTCTTTGTGTCTGTACGTGTGTTTGTCTTATGTGTGAGTGTGCATATAGCGCTGTGTGAGTGTGTGTGTGTGTGTGTGTGTGCCAGCTCTGAGGTGGTCGTGTGTTTGCATCTCCCTCCCCCTGGCGTGTTCCACTGTGTGTCCTAGCCATCCTCTTCCATTCAGCTCTCACTTACCATGACAAAGCCCAGCCTATGAGCCCCCACCCACCACCCAGAGATGGCAGACACATTTACCCCCCCAGCTCCAGCCCCAGCCCCAGCTCTGTCCCTCCCCATTCCAGTTTGGGACTCTCACCCCCTGCCCAGAGACGATAGCAGCGAAAGCATAGAAAGTCTCCCTCACATAGCTGGTTAGCTTGCAGCCTCCATCCACCCCCATTGAAGACGACAGGGGACAGGGAGAGGTGGGGGTGGTGTGTCATGAGGAAGAGGGGCGCAGGGAAGTGACAGGATGGTGCAGCTATCAGGTTTATGTGTTGGTGCTCTGGCGTATGGAGGCTGGTACAGGTCCAGTCGGCTCTCGGCAGGAAAGCAGGGGGCTGGTGTGAATGGACAGGAAAGCTGTCCGCCGAGGGAGGGCCTGGATGCCTTTCAACTGGACATAAAAAGCAGAGGATTCTGCTTTTCTCTCTTGTCTCAGTTTACGACGCGAGGACGTTACCAACAGACGGTTCTAAATACTTATCTGTCACTGGCTCCTTTGTCTCTGCTGCTTCCACTGTGACTTCGCTGCTGTGACGGCTGTCTTGGACTGTCTTTGACCAGGAGTTTCCTCAGAGACGTTTGAAATGGGCAGTGGAAGCAGGTGGAAACTCCATCTTTTTCCTCATTGGGCAGAGTGCAAAAAGATGTTTGAACCACTACAGAATCCCGATGACCTGACAGGAAGCAGATACAAAACCAGCGATCCCAACCAGGAAGTACTCATGAATACAGCCCCTTCCAAGCAGCAATCACCGTACTAGCACCTGCTATGTTAATGTACCTGAGCTGTTTCCTGTTACTCTGTGTGTGGTGCGGTTTGGAGCAAATAAACTAACGTAATCATCCTTACAGGCTGAACCAGACAGGTTATACTTACAGACTGAACCAGACAGGTTATACTTGCAGACTGAACCAGACAGGACCTTCTTACAGGCTGAACCAGACCATGGGTGATTGGCTTTGTCTGAAGAGTACCACTCTCACCCCAAATCACGCCAGCTGTAATTTTGTAGCGAGGCATTCACAGGGGTCTGTTGATGACTGGAGAACAGATTGGGATTCTGTATGTGTGTGTTTATGTGTGTGTCTGTACGTGTGAGTGCATGTGTGTGTTTATGTGTGTGTTTGTGCTTGTGCATGGGAGTGTGTGTATGTGTGTGAGTGTGTATGTGTGCATGGGTGTTTATGTGTGTGCACGTGTGCATGTGTGTGAGTGTGTGTGTATGGGCTGAGGGGGTGCATGGGTGTGTATGTGTGTGCGTGAGTGTGTGCCCATCTGAGTGACTATGTTCCTGTAAGAGTGTAACAGAAGCAGTGCATGCATGTGCCAGTGTGTTTCCAGCTATCGATGTGTGTGTGTGTGTGTGTGTGTGTGTGTGTGTGTGTGTGTGAGGGAGTGTATGTGTGTGTGTACCCACCCTTCTGTGTGCCGCAGACCTTGGGAGGCCTGGCTGAGCAAGTCTCAGCTTGCCTGCTGCTGTCACAAAGCCTGTCACATCGGACAAACAGTGGTCAGTGTGCGTGTGTCTGTCTGTCTGTCTGTGTGTCTGTGTGTCAAGAATGTGTGCTAGTGATGCATTATGAGACCCATTGCCTCTTTTACAATTATGCATCCGCCCATGTGACCAGGGAGGTTTAAATCCTTATCTCTGCAGCACTTTATCTGCTATCTACAGGAAGACTCACATTCAACCGCCCTGACGCAGGTGACAGATAGCAGAGTTAACACACCCACACACATATACCCAGACACACATACATGCATGCATACACAGTATCATATAGTTTAAAAAGGGGCAGATTGTCAAAGCAGGGCGTTCTCTCCCTGTAAAGCCATCAGGAACAGATATGGTCACCTGCAGTTGATGACCCTGCATGAGTCAGTGTTTGAGGAGGCTGTGACTACGCAATCAGCCATCTAATCCCTTTTTTATTGACTGTCAGTACCGTTGCAGCGGTGGTACTGCAGAATGGAGCCTGGAGAAGGGACTGGCCTTACAAGGGGTCTGATGTTTTCATGGGATCTCTGCAATAGACAACTCTAACTAATTGAAGGGGATTCCTTTGATTGATGAACGGACACACGCTGCAGGTTGTACAAACTAGATAGAATTGACGCTCTCAGCTTGATCAGGGCCTTAACACAGATACTGTGGAATAAAAAGAAGTAATGAATGCTTCCCCATCTATAAGTTACACATCCACAGAGGCCCCAACAACACAATGGAAGTGAGGGGGAATGTGCTTTATCTGCACTCTGCAGGCTGCTTGTAAGGATACACTCATCAGACATTCACGTGGATGGGCCGGTCACAACTTGGCGCTGAGGACATGACAGTGGGATGATGGGAAATGAAGGCCCTGCCAGGTGCGATTGCACCAGTCATGATGGAGGCCCGTAAAAACACAACCTGTCGTTGCCTTGCCTGGTTATACATGCTGTATTCTCACTGTGAGTGTAACGTTGATGTTGGTTCAGAATGCCTTTGGTGGGTGGAAGGTGAGGGGGGGGGGGGATGACAGGCATCAGGAACATGATGATTGATCAGCACAAACGGTTTCTAGTAAGACCTGGGAGAACATTGTGTTCTGCCATGCTGAACAATGTGGAGAGTCCAACAGAGTGTATAACTAGAACTGGAACAGTGTGAGTGTATGCGTGTGTACATATGTATACATCTGTGTTCCCTTTCTCCTCTCTGCCAAGTCATGCGGAAGCTCGGGCCAGTGATAAAGGCCTCTCCTTGGTCCAGGGCAGGTCCAGACTTGCCCTGTTGATTAGACTCATCAAGTCTCAAAAGAGGACACACAACAATGGACCTTCCTCTGAACTTGGCTGTGCTGCCAGAGAGCCATCAGCCCAGTGTGTAGAACAGCACCGCAGGACTGGACTTTCTGCATTCTCAGAAACCTGAGAGCATTCGTGTGGGAGTTCATGGTGCGTAATGACGAGATGATCATTATTACTCGTAACACCTCTGTGAATGGTGGAAAAATGTCTTGTCTCTTTTCCTCTCGGTTTCTTTCCTTCCCTCCACCTCAGATGTGCATTTTGTCCCCCTGCACCCCAGAGCTGCACCCCAGCGCTGCACCTGTTCCTTAAAAGGGCACGCATGTACAGAGACGGGATTCTGAGAGGGCATTCATGGAAGGAGCCTTGTTAAAACGATCCGAGAACGGGCTCGTGAGTGTGTGTGTGTGTGTGTGTGTGTGTGTGTGTGTGTGTGTGTGCTTGCATGTGCGTGCGTGTGTGTGTGTGCGTGCAGGTAATTAGAAAGGGTGAGTAGAGGCTTAGGAGGATAAGGGGAGGGAGGACGGCTGCAGGGCTGCTGGGGAAAGGCTGGAAGTGACGGGCTGGTGGGGGCTTGATGATGGGCTGGGGGAGGAGGGAGGGGGTGACAAGCAGGAAGGGTGACAAGGTTAGAGGGGGGCAGGGATGGGGGAGGGAGAGGAAGGTGGGCTGCACCGTATTATGGAGACAATTACACACAAGAGTGACCTTTCGCGTTGAGATATCAGGAGAAGACCCCCACCAGAGAGACTGAGAGCATGGCTGATGGTTTCTTCATCTACAGGGGACCCACACAGTCCTGTGCTCATGTGTGGTTAGGGTCTGCAGGGGACCCACACAGTCCTGTGTTCATGTGTGGTTAGGGTCTACAGGGGACCCACACAGTCCTGTGTTCATGTGTGGTTAGGGTCTGTAGGGGACCCACACAGTCCTGTGTTCATGTGTGGTTAGGGTCTACAGGGGACCCACACAGTCCTGTGCTCATGTGTGGTTAGGGTCTGCAGGGGACCCACACAGTCCTGTGTTCATGTGTGGTTAGGGTCTGCAGGGGACCCATACAGTCCTGTGCTCATGTGTGGTTAGGGTCTACAGGGGACCCACACAGCCCTGTGTTCATGTGTGGTTAGGGTCTACAGGGGGGGGCTGTTCCTGCCAGCCCAGGTGGTAGATAGGTCTCTGATCCAGGCTAACGTTACCACCTACACTACCTCACTTGCCATTGGTCGCCACAGACAGGTGCACTGTGGGACAGGACTACACCCTCCCCCACACCTGAGAATTGGGGCTTGGGTGCTACAGCTGGTCCGAGGTGTGTGTGTTCCTCATGGCCATGCTTGGCACAATGAGGAGACAGGGTCTGCCAGTGACCACCTGTCTGGCAGCTGTCAGGGTCCAGTTTCAGGGTCGTCTTTCCAACCAGGGACATCGGCAACAACACACCTCCTGGCACATCCCTCTATTTATCCATCCATTTATATCTCCACTCATCCTTCTATCCATTTAGCCATTTATCAACCCAGGAGATGAGAGGCAAGCAGAGCAAAGCAGAGGAGTGGAGAGAAGTAGAGAGGATGGAAGGAGAGAGGAGAAGAGAGGAGAGGAGGAAAGAAAAAGACAGAAAAGGAGAGGAGAGGAGAGGAGAGAAAGGGAGAGGAGAGGAGAGAAAGGGAGAGGAGAGAAAGGCCGTGAATCTGTGATCCTGTTTGAGGCTGATCAGAAGCATCCTCTTCTCTGATTAGCATATCTATAGAAGCTCATGATGGAGGAAGAGGACAAGGAGGGAACGAAAACAGCCATAAATACATGGAAAAGAACAAGGAAGACGAGAAGAGGTTTCCAGGTGACAGAAGACAGAGATGAGGATGGAAGAAAAGTGGACCGACGAGAAAAAAAGAGGAGCAGGAAATTGCAGAGGAGGAGGAGATTGGGAGAGGGAGAAGAGATTGGGGGAGGAAGAAGAGATCAGGGGAGAGGAAAAAAGGGTGGAAAGGGGCGATTAAAAAAGAGGGGGATGGGAAAGGGAGAGAGCTCATTTGCTATCTGGGGAGAGGAAGATGGAAGGAGGGGGTTAATGGCAATTGGTGGCTCCTTCAGCTGCCCAACTGTATTAATGAGGAAGGATGAGAGAGGGAGATAGACAGAGTGAGAGAGAGGGAGAAAGAGAGGGAGAGAGAGGGAGAAAGAAAGAAAGAAAGAAAGAGAGAGAGAGACAGAGAAAGAGAGAGAGACAGAGAGAGGGAGATAGACAGAGAGAGAGGGGGGAGAAAGAGAGGAAGAGACAGAGAAAGAGAGAGAGAGAGACAAAGCGAGAAAGAGACAGAGAAAGAGAGAGACAGAGAAAGAGAGAGAGACAGAGAAAAGGGGTAGGGAGAGATCAAAGCCAAGCTGCTTATTTCCATTTAACAGTATTGTGATTCACTTGTAGACTTGATCAGTTCAGTTCAACTGATGTAACAACAGGTTTGTCTGTCTGTTGATGTGCGTGTGTGTGTGTGTGTGTGTGTGTGTGTGTGTGTGCGTGCGTGCGTGCGTGTGTGTGTGTGGAGGGAAGCGTGTGACCCACTCAGCAGGGGGGATGGGAGCAACAGTATGATCAAGCCAGACAGAACAAAGGAGACGACATAATGAAAACCTTTCATGGTTCTCAAAGGTAAATATGAATTGTGCTTGAATTAAGGACATTCAAATTGAGTCATTTAAATCAACAAGGCTTGCAGACGCAGAGTAAAGAGAAACAATAGCCTTACCTTGTCATGCAGTGTTCTGGCCTTGCATGACAACTCTGCCACCTAGTGGACATTGTTAATCCAAGCTGACGCAAGTCTGTTAAGTCTTGGAAAAGCCCCAGACCCAAATCTAATATCAATCTAATTCACTTTGCCACTACTTCACTGCTTTCTATAGAACTGGAACCCATGGATGTCAGTCATTTTTGATTCCTTCTTTTGCTGGGGACAAACGCAAAGCCCCTAACCCCCCCCCCCCCACCCCCACCCCTACGCACACACACAAACACACTCGCACACACACAAACACAACATGACAGTAACACCAGCCACGATATTCAGCTTGTTTTAGTGTGCATTGTTGTTTCAGGTTCATATGAATGGGTAGCTAAAACACCACCCTTTAAACACAACTCTGGAACAGCACATGTGTACATGTTTACACATGTGTACATGTTTGTACACGTTTACACATGTGTACACGTTTACATGTTCTGTCTATACAAAGGCCTGGTACTAAATCCCTCCCAAAATCACTTGAAGTACACTTCATCACTCCAGTGCAGCCTGTGAAGCGTACCACCTCATTCCCTTCTCCTTTTGTAGTACACTTGGTTTAGGCCTGTCTGGTTCAAGCTGGTGCACTAGGCTGAAGAGAGCAGGTAGGCTGATGTGGAGACCAATATGGCAAACACGGTTTCCTGTGTGTCTCAGCATCGTTGAGGCACGGAGGCGTTTACGGTCCTATGGGAGAGATTTCACTCTCTGAGGTCATCCAACAAACGGATAATACTCTTAGTCCGGTGTTATGACGTGAGTAACAAAAATCCGCCCAGCTGTGCAGTGTGGTGCTGGACTACCACTGTAGTTTCCTTTGTTGGCCACTAGGGGCTGCCCAAGGGCCAGTTTTCAGTTGTAGCTAAGAGAGAAGAGCAGGACTGAAGGCCTTATAGAGAAGAAAAAGCCTTCTCCCTATGTAATCTCTATGAAACAGACGTGTCTCTCCAGACTCTTACTCTAGATTGTCCTTGATATGGAACATACATGTGTTATTGTACCAGCCTGACCAACAGTCTAGAAGAAAAAGTCTGTCTTGCCCCAGGGTCCAGGGTTCCAGCTGGTGGGACAGCTGTTCATCAGGGCTCCACACTCTGTAAGGCCTCTTCAGAGGAGGTGGGCACTGGCCAAAGCAGTCAACCGTCCATGCATCCATTCATGCATCCATCCAATCATCCATCCATGCATTCATCCATCCATGTCCGTCATGTCCGTTCGTCCATGTCGAGGAGAGGCGTGGTCAGTGGAGGTGGGCGTTGAGGTCGTACTTCTCACAGAACTTGTCTGTGATGGGGATGCAGGTGAGGTATTCACACCAGTCACATTTGACCGGGTAGACGTAGAAGAGCACTGCGAGCGCTGACAGCAGCCCCAGGAACACCAGCAGGAACACGCAGATCTGACCACGCTTGCGGTACATGTCCGACTGGCCAAAACTGAAAACCACAACAAAGAGATGTGTTTCTTAGACTGGTGATGAAATCCCAATAGGTCTGTCCATTAAAGCTAGTACAGCGCAGGACAGAAACTAGGTAGAGAAGCTAACGGCTGAACTGAGATCAGCTATTGGGGAGGTGACTCAGTTTAAAAGCTGATCCTGGGCCAGCATCATCGCAGCACCCACCTGATGTAGGGGAGGAAGGCGAAGGAAAGGAAGAAGCCAGAGATGAAGCCGCAGATGTGGGCAAAGTTGTCGATCCACGGCAGCAGGCCGAAGGAGAACAGGAAGAGGGCGATGCCCAGCAGCTTAGCAAAGGCTCGCCACGGGCGCTCCAGGATCTGCCAGCTCTGGAAGAGCTCCACAAACAGGCAGGCCAGTGTCCCAAACTGGGACCCTGCAGGACCCACCTGGAGGAGGAAGAGCAAGGGAGGGGGATGATAAAAGTGCCTTCTTGTGACCTTATGCCACACAGCAGGTCACACCTGTGACTGGGTACAGTACTGGAATGACAGATCCATGCTCGTTTGGTACTTGGATCTATTTGATGTACACAATGTTTGAGGTAGAGCAGCAGGACGCTCACCTCTGCTCGGTAGGGCAGGAAGATGGCACTGGCCAGGTTACCGGTGATGCCAGACAGGATGTAGATGATGGAAATCCTGAGCCAGCCGGCCAGCTTCTCCAGGTCCCTCAACACTGTCATCTGGAACAGAACCGACACCAGGCAGTGGAGGATGCTACAGGCACAGAAACGAACAGAAACACACGTTACATCAGGATCCTACAGGGACAGAAACACACATTACATCAGGATCCTACATGGACAGAAACACACGTTACATCAGGATCCTCCAGGGACAGAAACACACGTTACATCAGGATCCTCCAGGGACAGAAACACACGTTCCATCAGGATCCTCCAGGGAAAGATGCAGGGAGACTCACCCAGCATGGAGGAAGAGGGACAGCCAGAGTCGGTAGAACTGGTCAGGGATCTCTGGGTTGAGGAAAGGCAGTAGCCCACACACATCATCCATACAGGCCACCTGGAGGAGAAGTATCAGGGAGAGGTAACAGAGAGGTGACATGTGTGTTTGTGAGTGGGTGGGTGTATGCATGTGTATGTATACGTGTAGTGTGTGTGTTTGTGTGTGAGTGTATACGTGTGTGTTACCCACCTGTGAGCATAGAGTGGCCTCTTCATGAAAGTAGCCCTTCATGAAGTCACAGTATTCTCTGGAGGTGATCTCACACCTGCACAACACACAGGATATGACCTCAGAAAACTCAGACATCACTTCCTGCAACTGAACAACATCAAAACATCACAACACCCAGGTAGCTACTGAATGTCCCCAGCTCAGTTTTCTATCAAAGTGATCAAAAAACATGAGATTGGCTGCGAAGCTTCTAGACATTGGCCAATCACAGGGCAGTGTTCTCACCTTCCCTTGGTGCCGATACAGCAGGGTCTACCTGTGATGGCACAGTCCACATGGGGCAGGTTGGTGTGATTGGCAGGGTTGTATCTGGTACAGACCTGCGAACAGCGAGACATAGTAGGCAAATTGGTGGGTGTTTGGGGGTGGGGGGGGAGCGTTTGGAGGTGGGGGTACTTACTGGCCACTTGGTGATGTCATCAGGCCACTCATGGGGAGATACAGAGGCTGGCTCCAGACAGATCCTGGACCAGACAGAGAAGATAGGAGCGTGGGCCACAGTATCTATGGGTTACTTGTAGGCGTGGTCAGGTACCTGGCATTACCTGGCTTCTATGTGTTATCTATGGAGTAGGAGAGGTGTGCTACCTGGGATCCTGGTGACAGACGGAGCCATGCTGGCGTAGTTTCCCATCATGCAGCGGGGCACTTGGGTGCTGAGGCCACTTCACCCACACTGCCAGGGTGGTCTGGAAGATTAAGGATTAATGCAACACAATTTCTTAAAATCTGAGATAAGAATACAGCTGAAGTTCATCGCTTCTCTCCCCACCCCCACCCCCATTCTTTTTTCTCCTCCCCTCTTACTATCCTCCTCTCCTCCTCTTCCTCCTCCTCCCGCTCTCCTCCTCCTCCTTCTCTTCCTCCAGCTCCTCTCACTCACCGAGCATTCGTCCTGGGAGGTCTGGACACAGCCGGAGCGGTCATTCCGCACGCAGCAGGCGGACTCCCTCTCTCTCCCTCTCTTCTCCTGGATGAGCTCATGCACCTCCTGGTCCTGACGCATACAGGGGGAGAACTTGGCCCCCAAGTGAATCAGTGCCTCCTGCAGGTGAAGAGGAGGAACTGCAGATCAGCAACAACAGCTAAAGGAGTCTGCCTTCCTGAATACTTATAAGGAGCAATGTTTCACTTACAGAACTCGGGCCCACCCAGAAGTTTTCTTGTTGCATGAACTTGACGTTTTCATAAACCCCTTTATTTCGCAAGACCTTGCAGGAAACAGAGGGTTAGCCAGTGACGACCCCACTTGTGTTTGTATAAACCTGCTTTCAACTGAACACAACACAGTAACACCAAAGCACAACCAGAACCTTTCACCACCGTCTCAAAATGTGATCACATTTAGAACCTTTCAACCCCTTCCAGAACATTATCCACAGAACATTCCGCCACATTCAGAAAGTCCCACAGCAGCGAGTGCCCTGTGCGGGGCAGACCCACCGAGTCAACAGTCTCGTGCTGGGAGAAGCCCACCGGCGCAATGCCGTAAATAACCACAGCCAGGATGGTGATGAGCATGTGGACGAACGTGATCCAGTAGGTGAAGAACGGCCTGCAGAGATCACACATAGAGTCAGACTCCTCAGGGTGACCACTAGGGGGCGTGATACAGATGCAGGTAAACTGCAGGTAAATAGCAGTCCAGCCTCGCTGGTTAAGCTTCTACCTAAAACCAATGAGCTCTCAGCCCTACCTGTGGTCATCCATGTCTTCGATCTGCTTTTGGACAAAGCTGTCGATGCGCTTGCGGTATGTGCGGTTGGTGAGCTTGCCCACCATGCCCAGGCCGTAGGGGCGTTTCTCCCGGGCGAACAGCTTCTGGACGGGCACGGTGATGCGTTGGCCACGCCGGGGCTGTCCGTTAATGCTGACCACCTCCTGACGCAGACGCACCCTGGGCAGCAGCAGGGGGCTGTCCCTGTCCTTACGCCAGCCTCTCTCCAGGGGGCTTCAACACAGAGGAGGGGAGGGGAGGTTAGAGCGTGCGTGAGCAGGTATGATTCAGTGTGTGTGGGTCTGTTGGGGTCTGTGTGTTTGTGCCCATCAGTATGTGTCGTTGCGTGTCTATGACTGTGTCTGTGTGACTATGTATGTGTCTATGACTGTGTGTGTGCTTATCTGTGCATATGTGTGTGCTCATCTGTGTGTGTGGCCTCACAGCATCAGGTGACTCCTCTCCAGCTCGGTCTTGCCCAGAGCGCTGCCCGTTAGCTCGCCCTCCTCCAGGGGCAGGCCAGACTCCGCCTCCTTGATGGCTGCCTCGGAGGGTGACTCAAACACCTCGTCTGCGTAGGTGGACAGTTCATCATGTGTCAAACCGTCCTAAGAAGAAGGGGAGAAGAGGAGGAGAGGAGGAATATGAGGAGAGGAGGAAGAGAGAATGGGGCATTTGGTGTCAAATGAGCATGGATGGAACTATCTTCGTTGCTCTACGATTCGATCAATTATAGGGCCGTTAAGGATAGAAATTGATTGTACACAGTGTGTTTCTGTAGTCACCCTGGCAAAGAAGGAGGTGTCCAGCTCATCAGGGAAGTCCACTGTGTCTTCATCCAGGAAGCTAGCTGGCATGAAGCTCCGCCTCCGACATCGCCTGCCAGGGGCAGCATGCACCGCACGGCCCTACACACATATACACACAGACGCGCACACAAACACACACACATATACACACAGGTTCATGCACACACCACACATTCACACACAGACGTGTCGATATACTGTAATAATGGATGTTTACCAACACCTTCACTATTTCCCACACTAACATGTTGGAGTATACAACTCCTACAACTCCTTCCCACAACACAGACATTCACAGAAGCTGCTGGTCAGGGCCACAGCTTTCCTGCCTGGCGACCAGCTGTGAGTGATGATTATGTAGCACTGACCTCTAGGCTGGATAAGCTTTGCCAGAGAGCGAGAGTTTTAGAATACTCTGCTGTTAGTCTGGCTGGTCAACACACAGCTGAGCATCCTGACCACATTATCCCTACCCATCTGTTCCTGTCTCACCCTAAGGCCTAGTAGAGAGCAGAGAAGGGGAGAGGAGGGGGGAGGGAGGAAAGAGGAGAAGAGAAGAGGGGGGGTGAAGGGGAAGAGGAGAAGAGAGGATGGGGGGAGGGGTGGAGAGAGGGAGGGAGAGGCGACAAGAGGAGAGGAGAGGAGGGGAGCGGAGAATAGAGGAGGGGAGGGGAGAGTAGAGGAGGGAAAGACAGAGCACAGCAGGAGAGACCCATAGGAGGAGAGTTTTGTACTGAACGTGTCAAAGCTTAATCCTACAAGACAAGCTCTGGCTCAACTCTTACATAACTCCTACACATTTAAACACAATACACATATATACAGTACAGAACACACACCGTTCCAATAACAACTAACCCTTATTATCTGCTAACAGTGATCCTGTTTGATGTGTGCGTCAATACTGTCTGACATCTGTCAGTAGATGTACAGTAGTCAGGCTTGATGTTTGTCCAGTCAGACACACACCTTCATCAGGGCAGCCGCTGCTTTGAAGCTCATGACAGCGACAGACTCTCGCTTGCGTCGGCGTGGTAACCGGTTGAGGGCGGAGCGTGAGCTGGAGAAGGAGCAGAGGGAGGCGGAGCCAGGGGTGATGGGAGTCTGGGGAACGTTGTAACCATCTACCTCCTCCACCATGCGGAACGCACGACCTCGCGCCAGGGGGTCCACAATCTGCACACACACACACACACAAGAAGACACATACACACAAACATCCGATCACACACACCATAAAACTTGAATGAGTATTTACGAAAATAGAATTTTATTCTCTTTAAGTTGACAGAAGGAGGGTGAAAATAAGAAAAGGTCTTGGGTTTAAAATCCACACCACAACACAGCACAGCACAACACAGCGCACCACAACACAACACAGCGCACCACAACACAGCGCACCACAACACAAGGCACCACACCACAGCATAGCACACCACATCACAACACACCACAACACATCACCATCATCATCATCCCTGATCCCTTCATGCAGCATGCAGAGACAGAGTCCCAGAGACTGCTGCAGTTTTACACTCTCCAGAGTCCAATGGACGTTTACAGCGTTACATTGAGTTCTTTCAAACCATTTACAGTTCTATAGAAGAGTTCTAGAGAATCCTACAGCGTTCTGGAGACTTCAATAGCGTTCTAGAGAGTCCTACAGCGTTCTGGAGACTTCAATAGCGTTCTAGAGAGTCCTAAGAGTGCTAGTGTTGGTGGCCTACCCTCTGCATGCCATGGTGGGAGTGAGGGTGGTGTGGGGGCAGGTAGAGGGGAGGTGGGGTCTCAGTGCTGGCCAGGGACAGGTTGTCCTGGCTGGGAAGGTCCATCTCCCTCATCACCTGAGCCTTCAGACCCCCATAGAGCTGGTTGCAATGCTGAAGACTCTTCCTCCGCCATCGCTGGGTGCTGTCGCTGTCTTTGCTCACGCCGAACCAGTCTGCTGTGCCCCTGCAGCCACACGCACACACACACATACACATACACACACACACATACACACACACACACACAGGAAGAGACCTCTAGGTCAGAGACTGAGTCAAACCAGAATGCCAAACCCCAAGATAGATTGTGAAAGGAAAGGAGTCGGTTACTGGTCATACAGACAAACTTGGAATGACAAGATCCCAACTCAGAGGTCATGACCGTGTTCAGCTCCAGAACTTAAGCCTCAGCATCAGTTACGGAACGGAAGCCGGCCGAATTGAATGTCAACAGGAAGACACAGGACGCTAAAAGTTCCAAGTTTCCAACTGATTCGAACAATTAAAACACCCAGTGCGCAAACACGCAGACACACGGTAGAACTGAGACCACACACATACTCACTCGGGAGAGTCAGGCCTCAGGGGTCACGAGAGATCTGGCTTTACTGTCTGGAAGTCCCTTCAGAACAGGAGAGCAAAAACACAGTGTCTCTGTGTTCTGCTCCATCCAGCAGCCACAGCTCTCCCCTGCTCAAGTCTCTACAGACACGGACACTTACGCACTCATGCCCCTCCCTCCACTTGCCACCGGAGGAGAGACTGTAACACTCTCTATCACACAATTTCTATTCCTCTCTCTCTTTTCTCTCTCTTGAATCCACTCTCCTCTTTACTGGATATGAATGAGCTGGTGTCCCTTGTTAGGCCCCTGGGAAAATGGCCAGACCTAGACACTTTAGTGTCAGTGTACGTGTGTATACAGTGTAATCGTGTACGTGTGTGTGTGTGTGTTTACGTGTGTGTGTGTAGGTGTGTGTTTTTAAAGATTATGTGTATAACTCAGTTGATAGGCCCCTTATTCAGAGGAGAGTCAGTCCCGAGTGTTTAGAGAAGGGTTAGAGCGCTCAGTGTTCTTCAGCCACTAGGGAGGCCTTTTAAGGCTGCACCAGGCCACACCGGTGCAACGCTGATTGTTGTTGTCCTCCCCCCCCCCACCCCCCCACCCCCTTACAGGAATGTTTTAATAGGGGTCACAAGAGAAGGAGAGTTGAGGGGGCGGTGACTCACGAGGTCTCAGACCAGGATGAGACATAAACAGAGAGATGGAGAGATAAAAAGATAGAGTGATACAGAGATACAAAGATATTTGCATACATAGAGAGAGAGACATAAAGTTGGGCAGAGTGAGTGAGAGCGAGAGAGACAGAGAGAGAGAGAGAGAGAGAGAGAGAGAGAGAGAGAGAGAGAGAGAGAGAGAGAGAGAGAGAGGTGTGTGGTTCCAGTGAGAGGAGTAGTAGCCAGATGTTTAATGTTCAAGCAGTCTTCTGAATGGGATGCCAAACAAAGCAACGAAAACGCGTCTACTCTGGCACGTGTGTGTGGGCGTGCGAGCGTGCGCGCGTGTTTATGTATACAGTGGAGAAAAAGACCAGGACACAGCAATCTACCAAAGCGAACCTTCAAACCCTCATCCCCTCTCCCTCACTGGCTGTCATCCCTCAGGGGAGGGGTTGACAAAGGGAGTGCTGAGTGTTCACATATCAGGTCCTGACAGCTACACACAAATCCATTTAACAATGAAAATGTCCCCATAAATAAACGTATTAACTAATGCCTCTCGCCAAGCAAACTGACAATCAAAAGCAGCAAAGATCATGTCTACTGTCAAAGCTGCTGTTTCTATTGAGAGAGGAAGTCACTTTGTTGTCTGGCTCCTTACAAAGAATCACTTTGATGCTTCACATTCTTCTAAAACTTTTAGAGTTGATGAGTAAGCCCTCTGTAGTTCACACAGGTATCATTGAGCCCTCCCTCCCTCCTTCCCTCCCTCCCTCCCTGTCCTGTCCTGTCCTCTCCACTCTTCTCCAGTCAGTCCTACCTGTCCAGTCCATCCCAGTGTGTAGTTGAGGGCAGGGGCAGGGTCATGCCTGGGGCTCCCAGGAAGTGAACACCATCCTGCCCCCTTGTGACCTCCTGACCTCTGAGCCCTCAGTTTCAGAGTGCAGTTACAGTTTTCAGCTGAGCTGTGTTGGGAAGCTGTCTTCTGTGCTGGATGGTTTAGGCTGATCTGGCTAGGTCCAGGTTAGTCCAGGCTGGGCTGGTCCTGGGTTAGTCCAGGCTGGGCCGGTCCTGGGTTAGTTCAGGCTGGGCTGGTCCTGAGTTAGTTCAAGCTGTGTTTGGCGATGAGGCTGATAATGCTGAGTGTTTATCCAAGGTCTTTGCTTCTCTGTGGACGTTGTTTCAGGATCCAGATCTCATCTGTCTTCTCTCTGACCAGATGGATGTGTGGTCTTCCACGCACTCTCCCACACACACACACGACTACACCGACCCACACACACGACTACACTGACCCACACACACACAACCACGCAGACCCACACACAAGACAACAATACGCAAGCACAAGATCACACTGAGACACACATCCACACATCAGTGGGTTCAGATCAGGCTGATAGGTTTGGCAGATGTCCCAGTGTTCTTCAAAAGATGGTCTCTACTCCGCCGTCCTTTGACGCAGGGACGGAACGCAGCTCTGCTCCCCGTCAGCACATCACAGCTGTCTCCTCTGCCTGTCTCTTCTCTGCCTCTCTCCTCTGCCTGTCTCTCCTCTGCCTGTCTCTTTTCTGCCTGTCTCTTCTCCGCCTCTCTCTCCCTCTCAGGTTACTTATTTGCTGGCACGTTATCTTGGTCGATCTTGGTTTTTTGCATTTTTCTGACTAAGGGATTCAATGAGTCTTTATCCTCTCTGGCTCTATCTCTCTCTGCCACTCGCTCGCTCGCTCTGTCTTCCTCTCTATTTTGTTTCCTTCGCTCTGTTTGAAGAGTGTGTAAACACGCCCGCTCTCCCTAACATACCAGCACTTCCCAAGAAAATTTGATTAGAGGAGAGAAAGAGCAAGAAAGAGAGAGGGGGGGAAGGAGGCGACAGAGAGCAAGAGAGAGAGAGAGAGAGAGAGAGACAGAAAGACAGGGAGAGGAAGAGACAGAGAGAGAGGGAGAGGAGATAGGAGTGGAGGAAAAACCTGTTGGAACAAGTCACTCCAAAAGAAGATAAACACACACACACACACTTCCACAGCATGAGAAGCTGTTTCTAAGTGTGATGAGGCCTTGCAGTGTATGTTCATAAACAGACCGCTTTGACTCCTTAGGTGTATGAGTCGTGTGTGTCTGTGTGTGTGTGCGTGTGTGTGTGTGTGTGAGTGTGTGTAAATGTGTGAGTGTGAATCTAGTGTCTATGGTGGGATTAATTCCTGTTACACCCAAAGATGGCAAGACGCAACCTGAACCTGACAGAACCATCAGTGTACATCATAAATCATGTAAAAATTGCAAAGGTGTTCTATTCAACCAAACACACACACAAACACACACACACACACACACACACACTATAGCACATTCAAACAGAGAAGTGCCCTTGCCTATAAAGAGCTCAAATGCATTTCTGCCAGTAATTTAAAATAATGTTGAGCTTCTGATCTTTCCAGTACGTAGCACACAAACAGACCCTGTACCTGAGTTACTCTCATGTAGTCACACAGGAAAGATGAGTCGCTCTGTCTCTGCTTAAGGAAGCGTGTATGTGTGGTCAGGGTGGGGTGTTGAGTGGTCTGCATGCGTCACTATGAGCAGCAGTGACACACTGTGTACAGGTGTGGTCCTGCAGGGTTTGAAGTCTCCGCTTCTTCACCCCCCCTCCCCTGTCGCTGCCTTTCACCTTCCTTCCCTTCTCTCTATTCTCTCCCTCATCCTTCACTCCCTCCCTCCTTTTTCTTTCTGTCTTTCCCTCCCCTCTCTTACCCTATCCCCTCTGCCCCTCCACCTCTGTCTCCTTTTTTCCCTCATTCCCTTCTGCCCCCTCTCCCTAACTCCCTCCCTTTCCACCTCCCTCCTCCCTCCCTCCCTCCCTCCCCAGTACCTGATGATCTGTTTGGGGATGGACGAGCGTCGCCGGGTGAAGAGTTTGGGGACGCAGGAGCGCCTCCTGACCGTGGACACCCTCCTCGGTCCTGCCCTCTGCCCCTTAGGAGGCACCGTGTTCACACGCTCAAAACGCACCCTCTTTTCACTGCACACACACGTGGGCATACACAAACACACACATGCACATACATGCACACGCATGTATGCACACACAGGCACACACATGCAGTAGAAGAGGACAGGGTGAAAAGACAAAAAGAGGGAAAAGGAAAAGAGATCAAATAAGCTAGGAAGGAAGTTAGTCAGCTAGTCAGTCACAGTTCCACAGAATGTTACTAGCAATGTTAGTAGAAGGTGTTCAAAAGTGAGCCACGGAGATGTTGTTGTCTGTGTGCTTCAGAATATACAGTGTGTGTGTGTGTGTGTGTGTGTGTGTGTGTGTGAGAGAGAGAGAGAGAGAGAGAGAGAGAGAGAGAGAGAGAGAGAGAGAGAGAGAGAGAGAGAGAGAGAGAGAGAGAGCGAGAGAGA
>BROE01000007.1:6860089-6909865 GCA_036571765.1 Plecoglossus altivelis
TGTCCCCCACCTCACCCGGTCTCCCTCCCCACCCTGTCCCCAGTCTCACCCTGTCCCCCTTCCCACCCTGTCCCCCACCTCACCCTGTCTCCCTCCCCACGATACAGAATCAGTTTCCAGGAGAGTACACAGAAGCAGCAAATGAAGACAAAATATTATGTAGAAACAACTAAATAATCTTCTTTAGTATTCATATAAATAGGGCATATGCCAACCAGTTTAATCTGGAATTATGGTTCCCTTCTATTTACCTCCCTCTTTTTGGGGGGAAAACATTTGTGTGTGTATGTGTGTGTTTAAGCTGAAGCAGCACATCTTTGGATGTCTAAAACTGTCTAAATATGCCACTGTCTGAGAGCTTCTGGATCCCTGTGTTATGTGGCTAGGTAGGACGGTGATCCTTTCCTTTCTGACAAGCAGAACCTCATAGTAACAATCCATGGTCCAGCTAAGGTCTGAACACAAAGACATCTGAGAGTCCACCTCCAGAACATCCTGGATGTTCCCTTTAAGGAGTCATTCTAGAATCCTAACATGAGGTATGTGCGTGATACTAACTAACGCTAAAGTTCCTACAAATCTCTCATGGATATCACTGAATGATTTATGTGAGCGGCCATGCAATGAGCATGCCCTGTTTGGACCTGGTGGATGATGCATGATGTATGACTTGAAGGATCAGGGGATCGGGAGTGTGTGTGTGTGTGTGTGCGCGCGCGCATGTGTGTGTATCCCTCAATACCTCCATGTTGTGATTGTAAAACTGCTGTTTGTCTAATTCATCAAACCTAGATTAGAAATGTCAATTCTCTCAGGCAGGAAAGATATTTTCTTCTCAGTGTGCAATGAGAAATTTTGTGGGGGGTTTTCTTGCGATTTTGTTTGGTGTTTTAGGGAGTTATGAGGATGTTTTCACAGG
This sequence comes from Plecoglossus altivelis, assembly GCA_036571765.1. NCBI lineage: Eukaryota > Metazoa > Chordata > Actinopteri > Osmeriformes > Plecoglossidae > Plecoglossus > Plecoglossus altivelis. Next base: position 6,861,009 of record BROE01000007.1, read on the forward strand.
CGTGGTTTGATAGACTGTACCTCGGGGATGTACCACTTTTGTTATTGTGAAGAACATCACACCTAACTGTAAATATTTGATATGCACTTAATTATTAATTGCACAGATGTATTTTTTTGGTCTATCTCTCTCTCATACACATACACACTAACAATAACACACACGATATAAATCCACAACATGAATTCACAATAGGGCAGGGATGTCAGCTCCTCCATGTTTGGACTTGCTCAGATTCCTTTTCAAAGATAATATTCTAGAGCAGTGGCCTGGTATGTCAGAATGTTACCGGGAAGAAACCACCTTTAATTTTACAAATGACCAACTTTGTGACCTACTCCAACCTTCTGTATATCTCAGCTGCTTCCACTAGTGCAACTTCAGGGTGCTCGTGGTGAGACAGGAGGTTCATGGTTTAATCATCACGGTTTATAGACAGTGAGATGAGGAGAGAGCTGGCTCAGTCAACCAAGTTGGTGGTGATAACTACCCAGACCTTAAACTACCCAGATTTTAAACTACCCAGACCTTAAACTACCCAGACCTTAAACTACCCAGACCTTAAACTACCCAGACCTTAAACTACCCAGACCTTAAACTACCCATACCCTAAACTACCCAGACTTGAAACTATCCAGACTTTGTACATTCACTGAACACTTACAAGTTGTGTGTACCCATTCCTAGACTTTACTTCCACAGGATACAGAATCTCTGTTCCCAAAACGTTCTTGCAGCTATCTTGTTGCTATCATCAGGCCAAGAACATCTACCACACACTATCCAATCACAGCACAGCTCCCTGCTCACCCTGCCCTATCACAGCACAGCTCACCCCACTTTCACTGCTATAGGTAAGTAGATGTTTGCTTAACCTTGAAGAGTGAAGTACTAAAACATTTGCTTGGGTTAACCTCTCCATTAAGAGACAGAGTACATGGAGTCTCTCTCCTAGCCACATGCAGAACCAGAATGACAGTATTAATATATGTGGAACAAGTTGAAGAATCTTAGACCAGCTCTTCGCGGTAAAAAGATCTTACTGATGCTAAACTGCTGGACAGTTACTGGAATGTCCTGACTATGATTCATGAGATCATAATCAAATTACAGCCAGCCTTATATAGTTATATAAACTATACAAAGACTATATAAAAACAACAATGACCAGAATCAAATGGAATCTAGATAGCAACAAATGCCAGCTGTAGTTCTTCCAGTATCTCATGGCACTATCCAGCACACAGAGCTGCCTACCTAGCACACTGCTTGGTGTCTTCAATAGGCAGAGTGCACTTGGAGCTCAGAGAAGGACACCTGACTGTCATACCGTCACATCCAGGCACTGAAGACAGGGAGGGGAGAGAAAGCTAAAGAGAGAGAGAGAGAGAAAGAGAGAGAGAGATAAATGGTGGGAGAGAGAGGGAGTATGAAAGGAAAGAAAGGCAGAGAGAGGGAAATGGAGAGGAAAAAACAAGAACGCCATAGAGCAGTAATGGCGTCTCTGGGGGAGCAAAGAGAAGTGGATGGTCCATGTACCTCTTTCACTGGCACAATCTAACCTTCCAGACAGGATAAACAGCTTGAGAGAGAGACAGTGGACGAGAGAAAGAGAAGGCATGAGAGAGACAGTGAAAAAGCGTCCGAAAAAGAGGAGGAAAGAGATGGAAAGTAACACACTCCCCCAGCAGCAAGGCAGTATTTTAATCCTACACTGCTCTTCTCAACTGGACACATGCGTCACTTTGAATGACCCATCAGATCACCAGCCAGTGACATCATCTCACCACAGGGTAAATCTCCTCTGGCTCAAGGACACGGGCCCAGAAAGGGGCCACTGTTCCATTTCAGTCCTGCACTGCATTCTGAAATGGAACTTGGCACCTGGAACTTTACAGTAGACTATATGTAGGATGGAGAGGTGAATGTCTAGGCTGATGTGGGGCTGGGGCCCCATTAACACAGAGTGGGGAATTACCAGGAATTAGTCTTGGCCGAGGGGACAGACATGCCATTGCCATTGAGAGCAGTCTATAAGCTGCTAAGCTTCATGGATCCAACTGACTGTGTGTGAATTTAAAATAATCCTGCATTGCCATGGCCAAGGCATAGGCAGGGCAGCTCCACCTGTAAAAGTTTTGTTAGACAGGACAGTGAACTGACCGCAGAGGTTTATAATGGACTTCTCACATTCCCAACCAATGTGATATAACAATATATCAATAACTATGTCACCTTATGTCCAGCTCACTGCACACTGAGCTGAAGTGGTTTGAAATGTTTGGGGGTTGGTAGAATATCATAGGGGGAGAGGCTGTGAGTGTGGGGAGTGTGGGAGGGGAATGTGGGTGGTGATGGTGTGAGTGTGGGTGGGAGATGGGGGTGGTGAGGGTGTGAGTGTAGGGAGTGTGGGTGGGAGATGGGGTGGTGAGGGTGTGAGTGTGGGTGGGAGATGGGGGTGGTGAGGGTGTGAGTGTGGGTGGGAGATGGGGGTGGTGAGGGTGTGAGCGTGGGACCTGAATAAAGCACCTAATCCCATCCATCCCCACGCATGGCCCATCTAATAACAGTAATGACGCACAGATACTGAAGTGAGGAGAAGGACAAGTGACTCTGAAAAGAATATTCAAGAGAGAAAAGTGAAGGTCACAATTGAGGTTAATCTGAAGTTGAAGGGACCCATTGATGCTGTGGTCAGGGCTGTCTGATGAGGCGCCCACAGGGAAGTCTTGGCCCGGGGACAAACTTGTCATCTGTCTTCAGAAAGAAACTTTTCAAAATCAGCTCTCCGTAAAAAAATGTGGTCAGCTTCCTTCAGGGTCTTTTCACAGTCCATTTATTCCTTTTTCTAAACTCGGCATCGCTGCGCAAAATGTCCTTAGGATATTTTATCATTACTTTTACAGTCTAATACAAGTTAACACCGTCCAGTACGGTAAACCATGCAACCTTTCATCCAACAGTTTATTCAAAATGCTAACCATTTATCCATCCCTCTGTCCATCCATCAACCACGTATCCAGACTGAAAACCCTTTAACCGTCCCTTCACCCATCCATCCACAAATCCATCCGCCTATCCATCAGCTACATACCAATTCTGCAAACCCTCCCCTGCCTGCCCCCCCTGCCTGCCCTCCCCTGCCTGCCCTACTCTGGCCAGCTCTTTGCAGTGGCTCCCAGCAGCACAGGGCTAGTCAGCAGGGGAGGGTCAGGGATTACCCTGACAGATCACTGAGGATCATCTCAAATCTTGATCATTTTGTCTTCCTGTAAAGTCAATCCAAAACAAACGACTTTACAGCAACAATCACTTTAAACGTCATTCCCTCAGGCTACTGGCTGGATGAGGGGGAAGCGGGGAGGTGGTTGGGGGGAGGGGGGGCTGTTTGACTGGATTTCCATTGCATTGGTCTATCATCTTGTCATACATAACACTGGACAAAACACAGGTCATCTGTAAATGTGAGGTCCAAATGGAAAGTGAACCTGCTGGTGAATGAGAGCTACAGAGGAACAAAGTTGGCTTCCATCAGACCTGAGATAAGTTATAATGAACTGGACTTTAGTGCCTGCTCAGTAATATATGCATCATCCCACTGTGTAATACTAAGTGTGTGTGTGTGTGTGTGTGTGTGTGTGTGTGTGCAAGTGCCTGCCTGCCTGCCTGCCTGCCTGCCTGCCTGCCTGCCTGCCTGCCTGCCTGCCTGACTGCCTGCCTGCACACAGTTTTTGCAGGATGGAGAAGGGCCAGGAAGCTACATGACAGAGTTCTAAACAGGAAACGAACTGCAGCAGGCAGATGCTGTCTGGATATTCACTCTTTAGGCGCACACACAAACATACACACACACACACACACACACACACACAAACAGAGAGAGAGATAGAGTTGATGTGTGGGAGACAGAGACAGAGAGAGCGACAAAGAGAAGTGAGTGATAGAGAGAAAATATATCCATCTTCAGACATGTATTCTTACCTTACTGGAAATTCTTCTGTCCTCAGTGGTTCGCTTCGTGAATGCAACGGTGCTTGACGTTGCACTCCGATGTTTGCAACTCACACCGTAACAGGACCATCGACAACTGCAAGATGATGTTCAATGTAAAGATCTCCGACTAAAAATGTGTTCTGAAAAGAGGCAGGCTGGGTGTTGGCACTCACGCCACCGTCTTGGAATTCCAAAAAACCGGCGAAAATCTCTTCAACCGTCATCGAGACATTGCCTACCTCAACCGGTGTCCCCGTAGCGGGTTGTAATATGTCCCGTAGTTCAGTGTAGCTCAAGCGTCCGCCCACGCGAGGGGATGAGAGGGCAGGAAGATGGATGATGGATGGAGAGCTGTCAAACGTCTCCGCCCTCCGGTGAAACCGCGCTATAGCAAGTTAACGTAACTTCCTAACCAAATCTATTCTTAATTCTTGTTTTGTTGATCCATCGGTTGATTTCTTCCGATAAACGCGTGATTTTTAACATTTGTATGCTTCTTTCCATAACCCAAAGACCCGGCATAAATCCTCACGTAAGAACATGGTGCACGTGGGATTGACCTGACACAGTCCACTGTAAGATCCTACACAAACTGGAGGTCTGGAGATCGGTCATAAACAGCTCCTGTTTCAACCCTTTCATCTCACCTCACTATCACTCACACACACACGCAGCACTAGAGGAAGTGTTTGGTGTGGGCACTGGCTCGAGCAGGATCATTGTGACTGCACCGCCTCCAGACACAGTTAACTGCTTAGGTGTGCACAGAAGAAAAGAGACGTGTGTAGTTACACATATGCAAGTCAGAAACTCCTTGGTGTAGATTGATTGAGAGTATGTGGGGGGGGGGGGTCCAAAGAGACCAGACCTGGTGGCAGATTTAAGGCTTAGGTTTGGAATCTGAGAGAATAGCCGATCAGTCAGAGGTAATGTGGACCTGCTCCCTAAGGGTCTGAAGAGTTCACAATGCCAACAGATACAGTGAAAGAATAGGAGAACTGGACCCAGGTCGTTATTAGTGAATGAGTTTGTCTTAGAGAGAGTCTATTTGGTGCTGTTGGTGTTTGCACTTGTGCATGCTTATTTCCCACAGGATGCAGCAATCTAGAACACTGGACAACCATACAGACTTCATCGCCGTGGAAACAACAGAGCAACCACAGAACTCTGGCCAGAGGGACAATGAGGAGGAGAGGAGGAGAGGCAGAGGTCTAGAGTTACCGTTCTTGTTCTTGGAGGCAACTCTTTTATGCTTTTTTGAAGGAAAGAAAGAAAGAAAGAAAATAAATGAAAGAAGGGGAAAGGAAATAATGCAGAAAAATAATATTTACTGAAGTACATCAGTTTCTCCAAAGTAGAGAAACGTCTGTTTGTTTAGATTGCCATCTGTTTTATTCAGAATGCTCTAACAGTTGAGGGGCAGTGGTGCATGACTGCCTCTGGTGCAGGTGTATGAGAGAGGTAAAACACATTCACCTAAACACACACACACACATTGCACATGACATGGAGGCACAGCTAAAAACCTCAGGCAGAAAATGTTTCTAAAAACAGTCACATCATGACTGTAGCTCAAATAACATATGTGTGCATGTATGGTGGGTACATCTGTGTGTGTGTGTGGCAGGGGGATCTGGAACTCTTTGATTGAACCTGTCCTGGGCCAGGTCCTACAGCAGGACTTAGAAGTCCCACATGGCCCAGGGTTCAGCCAGGTGCTGCTGGTAACACAGGAAGCAACCAGAGACAACCAGAGACAGGCATCAAGGGGAGACGCGTCAAACGACTGAAGATTTAAACATCCCAGTATCTGCACCCGCAGGACTACAGCCCCCAATGGGAGGGGGGGCTGCTCACGTCATTAGTCTGTTTGTGTCTTCAACTTCCTCCCCTGAATGCCTGCCTCCTGGGAAGGGGGGGGGGGGGGGGGCTGTTGCTTGGTTACGCATCACCGGGTGATTTCCTCCCAATGGAGCCTTGGACAGGAAGGAGCACTGGCATGGCTTCAGAGGAGCAGGGTCAGGGAACTGGGGCTGCGACACACACATAGACACACATAGACACACACACACACTGACATCAATGACATAGCCTTCTGACCACAGGAGAGCTGTAAAACATTATAAACTACCTCTTGATTTCTGTATGTGTGTGTGTGTGTGTGTGTGTGTGTGTGTGTGTGTGTGTGTGTGTGTGTGTGTGCGTGCGCTCAAGGTAACATTTCCCACCCTGCCACATGTCTCACTGTCACTTCCTTTTCTCTCTTTGTTTCCTTTCACATTTACATCAAACTACCTCTCTCAAATGAAAGAGAAAGTCAAAAGGAAAAGCCAGCGATTAGCTTTCAAAGGATTCAACTCCAAGGCTCCATTTAGAATCTAAATCTAAATTTTAGATCTATAATTTGGCTCCATTTAGATTCATGATTAGGCTCCATCTTTGCCAGCTGCCTTTTGAATCAAGTCTTGTCCTCTAATGAGGAAACAGATGTAGAGGGAGACAACCACCAGGCCTCCTCTTTCACACGTTCACCCAGGATATCCTGTCATCATGCACGAGATGATGATGTTCTGCCTCAGCGAAGCCGTTTCCCCACATCAGCGGCTGTGTACCCGTCCGTCTGTGATCCCCCCCTCATTCACCACACTCACATTCACTCACACCACACACACACTGTTCACTCTTTCTCTCACACAAATACACACACATACAAACTTTTCACGCTCTCTACCCCCTCCACACAGACACAGATGTGCACACAGACTCTGCAACTGCCTTGGTGGTTCCCCTCGCTGGTTTGTATTCTGAGTGAGCCTACATGCAGGAAATTGCAGAAGGCCACTTTGCTTTGTATTTGGCTTGGGATGGGGACTCCACCACAGAATGCAAGCTCTCTGTCTAACAGCTGTGAAAAGACACGCAGGGCCAGGTCACATTCTGGCAGGGCATGTCTGGTCTCCACAGACATGAATTATTCTACTGTTCACATCAGCTGCTGAATCATATGTAGTTAGTTGACATGGAATGGATCATTGCCCTCAAACAAATTCCCTTCCAGAGTCTGTTTATACTGTAGGCTGCACGGAGCCTGTGCTCCAGCACCATTCATCACCTATTCTTAACATGTCAGAGGGGAATGAGAGAGTCTCTTCATTTTGTGTACAGAATGAGAAGCCCACAAACACACACAAGGTGTGCTTTCAAAATGAGTCATAGCAGAAGATGTCAATGTGTGACCTAGAAAACAATTTTTACTCACGGTGGAAGAATCCGGAGAGAAAAACAGAGATGGCTGGATATAGTGGGGGGAAAGTGGAAGAGAATTGGAGGATGAAGGCAACAGGAACAGAAAAGAGGAGGAGGACGTTCATTTGATTAGAGGGAAGATGACGCTCCGATAGCTTATCAGTGATCAGCATCATGTACCCTATGTTTACCCACATAAGGGATCTTAAAGTGCAACCTTTCCTTCCATGGAGAAATGACCGACCTGACAAGATAAGGTTGATGAGTAGTAGGATGAAATGTTTTCATCCATGTGGTCATTTTAAATCAGTCAACAGACATGTTTTCCTTACAATAGGTGGAGAAAAGGGTGCATTTTTCAAGTCCCATCTAGAGCCAATGTGGCGCTCCTCTGCTTTCCAACAACAAATTGTGACACCTGCTGGACAATGTTCAAACTCCGTCTTGTCAACTGATGTGTTATTGAAGTGTGGTGTTGGAATAGGTCAGTGCGAGCTGGGCTGTGTTACATTAGGTTTTTATGTCTTACTTGTTTTCTTTTCACGTGCTTCTATTCGTACACAAGCGATGAAGAATGTGGTCATTTTGTTTTTATCCATAAGGAAAAAAACAAAGCAAGACTAATCATGGAGGTGATTTCATACAAACATATTCTACATAGTGTTCTGTTCAAAAACGGAATTAAATGGTAGCTTGCTTGCTACAAAAGAAAGCATGACTGTGTGTTTGGATGAGAGGCAGGCCAGTACAGTCACTGGTAAACAGAAATGGTTCATTTTTGCTGAGTCACGCTAAGTATATTTCTAGAACCATCTGACCTGGGGCCCTGACACTGACAAGGTCAGTAAAGAGGTATGGTCTGAGGGATGACGTGAACTGGGAGGGGCTTCTCTGGCCTCATGCCCCTGGCCCAGCCTGACCCCACCGTGTGCTGCTGATAGAGCTGCAGCAGATGCTTTATCACTCTGGGGCCCTCAGACACACCCTGCTCTGATCTCCACACCCACCCTGTCTTCCCCTCTGCCCCCACCTTCTCTTGCTCCGTCTCTCAGCTCTTCACTCTTCTAAACAACACCAGTGGACACACACACACACACACACACCTACAAAAACTGCAACCTAATCAAGGCATTTGTGTTTGTGCTCATTCAATGGTAAACTTTATTACTGTATCACTAGAGTTGATAAAAGCATGTTAGTGCAGTTTAACATTAAATACAGACAGGGAAAGACTTTGAAGGTCATGGTTATGAAAACCTCTATTATTTTGCTTCCTCTTTCCCTGTTTGTGTCGTCCCTTTATTTACCCTGTGTTGAATACCTGTTAATGCCGCCAATGTATGGAAGATGTTAAGTCAGTGCAACGAAAATACATACAACAGCGGTAGACTGTCCTAGACCTACAGTTGGGAATACATCGTAAATCTCCTGTGTCAAACAGAACACAATTTTGACCCAATAGTTATTCACCCGATCAACAGTACAGGGAAGGCGGTAGAATGACGCACACGCAGTTGTTTACTTGCGCAACGTCTTCTGCGCAACTGACTCTTGAGTGGTTTCTGTGAAACATGGTTTCTGCGATAACGTTGGCGAAGGAAACATCCAGAAGAGAAGAGCACTGACGCTGCAAGAAGTCTAAGACTTTTATCGAAAAAGACGACAGTAAATAGCTTATTGTGTTAACATTTTTTTACGGAATCTGTAGTGGCGTTAGTAGCTTTGAAGCAAAGATGGTTGACTAACACTTTCTCCAAAACTGCCCCGTGCGCCCTGAAGATTTTAAGCACGTTAAATGACTGGATATTACATGTACATTTAAATAACTTTGGGATAGCTTACAATGCTCTCAAAGTACGAGAAAGAGTTGATAAAGGAGATATGGGAAAAACTGACTCCTGTGGCATCTGAGATTGGAGCAGACGCTCTCTTCAGGTAGGTTAGGTAGGCCACAGGTTATGCCACATTATTCCGAAGAGGTTCAAAGCTCTGAAAAAAAGGTTTTGCTAAAATACCTTTGAATGTATGTATTAGCCTGTAAAACACCCGCAAATAGCTGGGTCACTGTAATATAACTATTACAAATAAAACTACATGATTTGGTCTACGTAGCATTGAATTGGATTCTAATTGCAACTAAAATCTTCAAGATGATTCTATTACTAAAGTTTAGAAGATCCTTGATTGCCAAACTGGTAATGTCCCAAAATATTCAAAACAGTTTGTAATCAGAAACCATCCTTGGAAGACGGAAGATCCATGAAGTGTCTCAACTAAAAGGAATTTGGATAATATATGATAAGACTATTGAAGGCAAAGGAAAGGCAGAGTGAATGTTAATGCACAAAGTATAGTTCACCAAGTTTAAGGATTCTATTTAACTTTTTATCTTTCGCTGTCGCCTCCAGGATGTTCACGACCTTCCCCGGCAGTAAGACTTACTTCGCGCACCTAAATATCGAGCGTCGGTCCCCACACCTGCTGTCCCATGGGAAAAATATAGTGCTGGCCATAGCAGAGGGAGCGCGAGACATCAGCGCGCTCACTGTTACCCTGGCACCTCTTCAGACCCTTCATGCATACAAACTTCGAATTGACCCAATTAATTTTAAGGTTGGGTTTGAATCACATATCTTTATGTTATCTCTCTCAGTATGGAATTGCCTGTCAAATGAGCGATTTTACAGAATGTGAAATGTATCCGATGCGTTGTTACCAGAAAAGAATGGTGTTATTAATCAGAGTTCTCTACCGACAGCTTCTCTCTCACTGTATCCTCGTGACCCTGGCGTGTCACTTGAGGGGAAACTTCACACCAGTGGCACACGCGGCCATGGACAAGTACCTCTCGGCCTTAGCAGCTGTGCTGTCTGAGAAATACCGATAAAAGCACCACCATATGACAAGCATGTTCTATTTAATTATTTATTAATTATTTACTCAATATGTATTCCTTAACGTATAGTTTCTTTGCCTAATAAATTTTTAACACAAAATGTCAGTACAATGTAATTATTGATCACTACTATGGGATTATGCCAAGACAAAAGCTATAGAGCCCAAACCTGGGTACAGTTGATTACCTAAAATAGATTAACGCTGTTTTCTTTTTAAATGCTATATTATGTAGCATTTATATATCTTTATATATATATATATAGATCTATATATATAGATATATCTATATATAGATCTATATATAGATATATATAGATCTATATATCTATATATAGATCTATATATAGATATATATAGATCTATATATATATCTATATATATACATATATAGATATATATATACACACATATATATATCTATATATATCTATAGATATATATATAAAATGCTATCATATATTAAATATATCATATATATATATGATATATATGACCCATATATATGTGGATAGTCTGGTTTGGGCAGGAAAGTTGGACCCAGCATCCTACAATCCATTGATTTATTCTTATTCTGTGATGTCATAAACAAAACCATCCCAAAAGTACTTGACAAATAAAGTATTTTTAATTAACAGTATATTATTCTCAAGAATGGTTTTGTCACTCACAGTGGCTGACCTGTCAATGACATGTATTAAGTAGGCAACACGAGCGTTCGTTGGCGAATGAGCGTAACCTCTCAAATTCTAGGCGCTCTCCATGGTTCTGAAACAGCCAACAGTGTCAGTCAGGATCTGTCTATTGCAAGATTTCCTTGCCCGGAAGTAATGATCCCTTTCGTTTCCACATATTGTAAATCGTACAAATAAACACTATTTTACCTATTAGTTGTCGAGCCGTAGTGTACAATAAGGGATCCTTTACTTTTGGGTCAGAAAATTGTGCAGGGGATAGCTTGTGACAGTGAAAGGCCTCAATAAAACGTCACAATTGAGGCCTGTCGGGGATGACCACTCATTATTAAAGTCTCTCATTTTTCATTTTTCTCTACAGCCACTTGTACTCAGGGCAATGAGCACAAACATTCATCTTCACCTCACTGACAGAGAGCACAAATAAAGTCACGAAAACATTTAGTATTTTTTAAACGTCGTTTATTTTAAAATGCCTTTTCGTCAGCATCTAGGTAGATTGAGGTCTACCCGCAGATAGACTGAAGTTAATCCACTGGTGCTGGCCGTGGAGGGGTGTTTAGTGGTACTGCATGCCTAGGGCAGACACCACCACAGACAGGAATTTGGCAAAGGCAGCCTGCATGTCAGGGGAAAATTCGTAGCCCATCCGCCCAGCGATTACAACAACCAGACAATCAGCCAACAGCTGTAACAGAAGATGGATTGAAGGATGCGTCAAGGACAAGGCAGATGGACATAATTTATGGTCTTGAACGTAAAACTGTCCGTTGAAAGTCATGTAGTTGGCTACATAAGACTAAATTCACATATACAGTGTTTGGTTCCATTTCAGATATCTGAACATTTAGGCTCACCCTGAAGTTGTCTGGGTCCACGTGCAGTTTCTCAGAGTGCAGCTCACTCAGGGGGGCATAAGTGTTCTTGATGTCATCCATGTTCTTCAGCGCGCGGTCCAGACCATGCAGCACCAAGATACCGTGAGCAGCAATCATTGGGTTATTCATGATGGCCTCCGCATTGTACAGGTTACCGAACCCCCCGAAATAACGCTGGGTCCAAGGATACACGATTAGACACCTAAACAGTGAATGAAGTCATCGTTAAAAGATTGTAACTAGATGACATGATCAAGTATCTCCTTAAATAGATCACATGTAAACCAAGAGGCAGCCATGTGGCTCTAAGGTCTGATTTTGCTGGTGAGATGTTGGAAATCAAGCTCTGGGTAGATCAAGCTGTGTGCACGTACCTAGACAGAGCCTCTGGCCCGACGGAGTCGTAGTCGAGCTTGGAGAAGATTGTGGAGATGGCCGCACGCTCGTCGTCTGTCCACTCGACCATTTTGACAGGTTATTCTGTTTCTTGAGCTTTACAGGAAACTGTGTCAGTTGCACATCTGTCTTGGGTTTTTATGGAGAAAAGACGCTCCGCCTCTGTTCAGGAGAATACATCTGGTTGGCTAGCTCAGTCCAGGTGTGCCGGCAGAGAACTGATGTTGATGCTGAACATGATATCCTGAACGTGTGCAGCGATTAGATAACACCGTGTTCCAGGGTCTTTGGCACGATAACAATGATTTAGTTACTGTAAGGGATTGAATTATTATAAAAACTTTAACTAAAGGTATAAGTGTTGTTATATTATAAAGGATTGTGCATACATGTTTCAGTTTAAATTATGATAGATGAATTGGACATTTAAAAACTATAGTATGAAACATAGGAATGTGTTGTCTTCTGAATTAAGGTGTCGATTTGCTTCAATCGACCATTACTCTATTGAGGAAACCTGACGTGTATAGGTGTAATTATTAAAATTCGTTACTTTGTCATTACTTCAACGTAATAACAAATGTACAACTTTAAAACTATTACGACATTGCATCGCGTTGTGCATAATAACTTGTATTTATTTATAAGTATGTAAATAAACATAAATAAATGTAATACTGATCAATAACTTTAACCACTTTGTTGTATTATAAACATAATCCTTTTTTTCAAAAAAATAGTTTGAAGCTAAATGTTGAGTTAGATAATTGGTATCAATACAACAATTGTTTTTGGTACAAATCTTTGTCACGGTCTGTTTAATCCCATAATACATGTGAACATATATTGATATATATATGTATATATATATGTTTACTTAGGCGAACTCAAGGAAGACTATATTTTATATTTTGTATTACATTTTTTCGTATGATCTTTGTCTTTAAATGTCTTTTTTGAATTCAGATGCTTCCTGTACACATGTTTACACTAAAAATCTGCAAACCCATCTTTTATCAAGTGGACTTCTTGCTTTCGGTTTATTAATGAAAAATATTTTATGTGGTTTGAACTCTAGAATTACTTGTGGTATCCGTAAGATTACAAACATTTGTCAAGTCGTGTATTTGCTGACGATTAGGGTGGAGGCAAATTAAATGTGTGTTTAAATTGTCAGAGAATTTAGACACATGCATGAAGTCACACACCTTCATGTTACTTTACTCTGCAAAGTTAATGAGCGACCATTACCGCTTTAAGGTTTTAAAAACAACCAGAGAAACGTAAAATTGCATTGCACCATTTTTATTTCTCAATGAAGAACATTAATTTCAAACACGAGAGATCCCAATGACCGGTGCGCTTTCCCGGATTGTCCTGGTGTTGGCGGCACATCTAGCGGTATTTTTCAGCCAGGGCCAGGGATAGGAGGGCCATGAACTTGTCCACAGCGACGTGGACTTGGGGGGTGAAGTCTTCGGGGAACAGCATGGCCAGAACCACAAGGATGCAGTGGGACAGGATCTAAGGACAGAGACAGAGAGGTGTGACTTGGCCGGTAAATTGCATAAATGGCGACATAAACATAAATTTTGCACAAAAAAGTGACATGTTTTCCAATAGAAGGCAGATCCTCTATATAATGTTACAATTTACACAGTAAATGGCTTTATAGACACAAGAAAAGTGTTACATCAAGTAATATTTGGTGTTTGCATTTTTGCTGTTCTGTAGGCCCTATTACCTTGAAGTTGACAGGGTCAATCCTGAGCATGAAGGCGTGCAGCTCGCTAAGGGTAATCAGACCCCCAACAATATCATCAATTTTGTTCACAGCCTCATAGACGCCACCCATGACGGTGATTCCATGCTTCCTGACAAGGGGAGCCCCAGGGCTCAAGTCCTTCCAGTGGGCGAAGTATGACTTGGTCTGAGGGTACACAACCAGCATCCTAGGGGGAACCAGAGACAGAACAGTGAGCACTCTCTACTTGAATAAAAGGCCATGTTGTTTGCATGGCTACTGAATACAGAATACAAGAACAAGTTCATTCATGCAGCTAAAATCAGTAGGATTTGTCTTTTGAAAGAATTTGAGCCCATTTATGAAACTAGCAAACTTACCTGGAGAGAGACTCAGTCCCGACCTCCTCAGACCTGCTGGATACCTTTGTGAAGAAGTCCTTGACTGTAACTTTCTCCTTGGCTGACAGGCTCATTTTGGCTGATTTCAGTACCACACAAGCTGTTCAAGAAGTGAACGATTCTTTGGCAGGGACTGAGGTTCTACAGATCCTGAGGCCTCCTTTATGTTGCAGGTTCATCCTGCTCCTCCTCCACTGGTCTGTTATTGGCTCAGGAGATAAAGAGAGTCATATGTTGGTGAAAAAGAGAGAAAGAAAGACAAGGAGGGGGAGAGATGCATCAGTTCTTTGAAATCTGGGTGGCGTCCCTCTTATCTCGTGTCTAAAATTGGAACAGCTGATCCACCTCGCAGAGTTCAGATATAGATCATGTCATCAAGAGCTCGAGGGACGAAAAGTACACTGTACTGATATAAAGTGTCAAGATATTTGACCATGTCATGTGTGATCCAAAAGGTTTTTGATGGAGGTTTTTGTGGCACAGAAATTTTTTCATATTTATAATATTTTTTTTCATGATGATGAGAGTGGATATATAGTCTCACTGGGACCACTCCTACTGTTATATGAACTCTTTGAAATTTACTGTGAGATAGTGAAAAGAGGAGGGGAATAGCACTGCCTGTATCTGGGAGCTAAAAATAGAACTGACGCCCTCCTCAAAAGTCTAATTTAAAAATGTATGTATCCCCAAATAAATCCCATGACTATAATCAGTGACATTAAGGAATTATATTAATTTAAGACAGTCACTTTTATATGCAACTAATTTTCAAAATAAAATGTATATTATTTTCTGTACTATTTTCCCTTTTCTAAATGCTAGTTCTTACACTTAGCTAAAATACGTTTGAATGGGTCTGATGAAATCTGCCCTCTCTGACATAAGGTGTCTGTTACAAATTCCCTGATTTGACCTAACTTCGTTAAAATGTATCAATCCAAGAGAGCCAATTGTTAAAATTAAGGTAAGTCTACTCCCCTCTTGTGCATGTGTGGTGAAAGATAACCGTAGTGTGTCATTCTTATCTCAGCGTCTGAAACTATATATAGGCTTGTGTTGCAGCTGGTTGTACAGACTACATAGATCTGTGGGAAGACGATCATGCCTCAGTGTCTCTGAACAGTAAAGGCTATACTTGTTTTTTATGTTAAATATAATAATAAACGTATTAAATGTCTGTTTGTTCAACCCAACAAAATCATATTTTGTTCAACATCAATACCGTAAGGACAATCACACAGCCTCACTGTTAATTGGCATTTGTTTAATAAATGTGTATGCCTATAAAGGCTTATAACAGATCAATAAAAATAAAGGTTCTTTCTTTGAAACAAGTCATGCTTTTGACAAACAGCAAGAACAGATTGATTGAGGTGAGCCACGTAAAAGAAGGTGAACAAATCTGGATATCCGTGGCATTGTTAATGTTGGCCACTGTATAGGCCTGGTGTTGTTCAGCGTGCCTGCGATGCGGTCACTTTGCGATGTGGCTGACACAGAGCAGTCCTTCACTCTAACCACCAAAACACTGTCAGAGCTACGCTAATTGATCAATGATCTTCTGATCTTCATGGTCAAATCACTTTGATAAAGATCTTATGATTGCTGCACCCCCTACCAGTAGCTGAGATGCGGTTAGCCTACTTTGCAATGCGCCTGGTAAGCTAGAGATGGCCGAAATCAGACAGTTCCTAATGGCGTCCAGGCGGCGTCATTCAGGTTTTTAGACGCGGGTCTACGTTATGCTTTGCGAGTGATAGGTAACTTTTATATCCGCATATTCACAGGGAGATAGGCTATCTATACACAATAATTGAGGATGAATGCATGTTTAACAACTACGACATGTTTAATCTCGTCCATTTATGTATAAGACATTTAAAAACAGCCAAGGCCGACCAAATGCTGTACAAACTTTAGGCAACAAATACAGACAAACAAAACAATTGAACACAAGTGACGGGAACTGACTCGAAGACAAAGCATAAAAATGTGTTTTAAGACGAGGTGTTAATGTCTCGGTGCTGGGGGATGACTAGATACAAATTGGAAGTTTATTCCAAAGACTTTAGCGGCCATACTAAAAGCCACGACCACCGTTTGCTTTTGGCGGGTGGGCACGCAGTGAGTGCATCTGAGGTAAAGCGCAGTAGACTCGCCTGGTGTCAATTGAGGTCGCGTGGAGGACGGGACAATTTGCTTCAAAGCCTTAACGCGCCGCAGACGCCTCGAATGGGGTATTACTATAAGCTCTGATAGGATGGTAGTCAACTAGACCTGCTGTAATTGGCGTACAGAGGAAGACGGCTGGCCAACCACGGATATAGTCCACAGGGCGCATGCTCCAACCTCACATACCCACTTTATCTGACTTGCAACCCCTCCTCCTGGCCCTCCGCCACAAACGACACCCACCTATCACTTCAACTGTCTTCATGAACGGCCACCTAGGCTCTGCATGTGATTATGAACCATGAGCAAACAGATTATACATTCAATTGCTCTTCAACCACAATAACTCGTTTTTGTCGAAAATGCATTCGTTAAAAATACTGAAGACCCACTTTTATATGACTAAATCAATGACTGCATTATTCAACTTGAATTGGTTCATTGGAACGTCAATGGTTCCTTCTCTTCGTTCTTCAAATAATAGTTTCAAATAACAAAACACTGATATCATGATGCCCAGTTTACAGAAAAAGACAAAGACAACCATGTTTGGTTTAATGCATCGTCAGTTCTTTAATTAAGAGTTTATCATTTCGTTATCACTTAGATATATCTGGATCCTGATGCATGTTTGCTCTAGTGGTACTGTTTGCACAGAGCTGACACCACAACGTTCAAGAACTTCTGCCAGTGCGCCTGCACGTGGGCGTTGAAAGCGGATCCCATCTTAGCGGCAATAACGACGGTAAGACAGTCTCCCAGAAGCTGGAACAAAAAATGAAACGACGTTTTTAATGTTAGAAGTAGATAAATAAAGAAATAAAGAAATGTCTATTTCAGAAAGTAGATGTGCCTTTGTCTTACCCTGAAGTTGTCTGGATCGACATGCAGTTTCTCAGAGTGCATCACACTGAGGTTGGCGTAGGCGTTCTTGATGTCGTCCATGTTCTTCAGAGCGATATCAAGACCGTGCAGGACCTTGATGCCATGGGCAGCGACTTTCTTGTTCCCGATGATGGCTTCCGCATTGTACAGGTTTCCAAACGTGGGAAAGTAACGCTGAGTCCAGGGGTAGACGATCAGACATCTGCGGGGGGGGAAAAGGAATGACGCAAGGTTCTGCTGGACAGTACAGACAATTCAACTTGTTGATTCTCTATGCATTCTAAATAGAAAAGATGAATTAGACAAACTAAGATGTGAGGAACACAGTCCTTGAACGTGATGAGAGAGGCGCCCGCTCACTCATCAGTTAGTAGGCAGTTTGACCGTCACCTTTGCAGAGCCTTGGGCCCGACATCTTCATAGTCCAGCTTGGCGAAGATGCCGGTGATGCAAGCGCGCTCTTCATCTGACCACTTAACCATGTTTCCTGATGATTGGTCTCTGGAATCTGAATAATAACTCAATTCACTGGCATCCCGCTATTTATGATTCCCCTTCACTCCGCCCATTGACGCAATACATTACTTGATAGTGACGCATACATCAGATAAGAGCTGAATTGCTTCAATTTGAAGCGAACATTATATATATGATATTCAAAACTATTATTTTGAGTTGCTTAATTGAAATATGATTTCCTAAAGCCTATATTCAACTGTATCCAACCAATGGGCCCATCGATTTCAGTGGCAACTAAATAGTTATATAGTCAGATAACATGGAAGGATGAACTATCAATCAAGCATGCAGAGAATTTGTTGACACAGCTGCAATCTGGTGCTGAATATTTACAGTAGTAAGACCCATACACTCATGGATCGTAGGAATAGTGGCACAGACAAACAAATGTATAGAATATAGTCTTATCCTAAAAGGGGGCTACCCATATTTAACTTTAAAGCAATGTAATTAGATGTATCACAAAATTAAACAGATACGCGTTTAGTGACGCTAAATGTAGCATTTGGTCTGTAGCTAATTCAGTCTTTTTGGTATTTAATTCAGTCCATTTATTCAATCTGATATTCTACTCTGATATTTTTATTTATTTATTGTGAGCCACCACAACAGTGTACTACACGCAGATGTACAGTGTTTAATACATGTATCATATTTAATAGCAGTCTACATTAAGGTGTCAAATCCGGGCAAGATTTTTGACGTGACAATTCTCAAAGTATGAGAAACCGAAGGCTAAACCGCTTTAGGTCAGCAGCCAACGAACGATTTATCGTTAGAAATGACACACGTGCTTTATCTAATTTGGCAGTGACCCCCACCCCGCCCCGTTTATGGCGTGACCGAAGGGCATGTTTCTATGGATAATGTCTGAATAAAAACATACTTGGACCAACTTGTGAAAATAGTCGTTATTTTTTCTTTACTTAGGCTTAGAAAGATACTGTATATTGAACTAATTTGAGATCAGACTGTTCCAAATATGTTTGTAAAAAAATGTCGACGTTAATAACTAGGATTTTAATACTGGTGTTTATACATAAATAATTTAGATTACTGGCATGACTGACCAGACTATAATATTATTTTAAAAGTAAATTGATAATTTGATAATTTAAAATAAAGACAAATCCCTCATCCACACCACCACAACAGGTGCAGGTGCAACACCACAAGGTGCTTTATGAATTTCTCCCCGACTGTTCTCGTAATTATTTAGCAGTGTCGAATAAAATCAAAATAAAAATCCTAACTTTTTTGTGACTAAGAAAATTAAGGAAATTAGCCTGAGCGAAAATGTGTTACGCACATGTGTTATCTTTCTCTGGCAAAACGACAGTAACTCTAACGTCAACCAATCCCCTTATCTAACATCAACCTGATGACGACCCCCTTTTAATTCCCTCCCATTAAGCGTTATCATCTGAAATTCATCCTATTTGCCACGACAGACTGGGCGTGCGCTCAGACAATTGAATAAAAACAGTGCACAGCACGGTTACAGCATAATAACCATTATCCTTGCGCTGAGCTTTTGGTAATATCCTTATTCAAAAGAAGTTGAGAGAAATATCTGACCAATATGAGTCTGACCGATAAGGACAAGGCAGAGGTGAAAGCTCTGTGGAAAAAGGTATCCAAGTTGTCTGCAGAGATCGGGAGTGATGCCCTCGGCAGGTAAGATCCAGCACAATTATATAATGTATCATATTTTATTTTCTATTCCATATAATAACACCATCTTTAAAAGGGTTATTGTTATATAGTTGTAATTGATCGTGTAAAGATTCAGCAGAGACGCTCTACGTAGTTATAATACGTTTGAAACTTTTTTTTTCTCGTTTGCGTTACTAGTGCTGTGAAACGGTACTAAGTAGCATGTTTGTCATGTCATTAACCAATATGCTTCTATTATATTCCCTCTCTTTAGGATGCTCGCCGTGTATCCTCAAACTAAGACCTACTTCACCCACTGGTCAGATCTCACACCTGGCTCCGCCCCGGTTAAGACACACGGTGCACTGATTTTTTCCGGAGTGGCCGAAGCCGTGGAAAAGATTGATAATCTGACCGCTGGCCTGACCAATCTCAGCGAGCTCCATGCCTTCCAGCTCAGGGTCGACCCCGGGAACTTCAAGGTGAGGTCCAATCAAAATGTTTGGATTTTTCCTTCAACGTATTCCCTCTCAATATATATTATTTGAGATAAATCAAATCTAAAAGCTACTAAACTAACTTGTCTCTCTTTGTTTAGTTACTCGTGCACTGCATCCTTGTCTCGATTGCCACGCAGCTCCCCAACGACTTCACACCGGAAAGGCACGTGGCCTTAGACAAGTTTTTGTCCAACGTGGCTTTAGCTCTCTCCGAGAAGTACCGCTAAGGAGCATTTTGCTTTGGTGCATCCGGTTGCTGCCCAACGCACCTCGGAAAGATAACAGCATGAAACAATAAACTGCGAATATCAATACAGTGTTCGTTAGTCATTGTATTTCTTTCATGAAAGCCTATCCTACATTGCAGAACAAGAAGTTAAGATGAAGGGCAGACAGACAGACAGACACACAATCAACTTTTGATCAGCTTCATATTCTTGAGTACAAGTCAAATTTAATTGAAAAGGGACATTTACTGCTATAAAGACTGAGCTAGAGGCTATAGATGCACCTCGCGCATGTTAAGAGTAAAGGCTAGAAAATAATATAGATATTCAGCAGGTTAATGTCTCCAGTTACAAGCGACTACCTGACAACCTTGATAAAGTGTTGAGAGGAATGCGGTCCAGCAATTAAAATGTATTTGCATCGTATTCATATTCTTATGAACATTACCAACGGCATACTAAAAATGTCGTGAAAAGGTGTTAAACTCACAGTTGATTCAGTATAAAGCGCTTTGGCAGGCTGGACTTGAGCCATTAGTTTCACCGCATTTCATATTTCACGGTGATAAACTTCATTTTCCCTCCAAGGACATTGAACCTTCCACAATATAAGAACTTGGTTGATACACTGCAGACGTCTGAAAATACATAAGTTGAATAATTGCTCTCATTCCTTTATTTGGTTTTCTGAATAACAAAATCCCACTAATGCTGGCACAGGTACATAAATGTGCACAAGGCTAAATGATGCAACTTCTTAGAGGAAGAATGAAAATAAAACTGAAAACAGAACCGTTCCAAAAGGACCCTGATAACATACTGATGCACATGGATTCCTCTTAATTCACAAAAAAAACTGTATTACAGTGCTTTGTCGCTAGTAAATAACACGTTAACGTTTCCACAGCAAAAAAAAATATGAAAAAAGATATGTCGGTCTAAGCACTTTGACATTCCATTTGGGTGTTGATGGATATTCATTTCCATATCACACGGGTCTTCTGGTCACCGAAAACCAACCTGAGAAGAAATGGTTGTAAATGATAAGGTGAGTTATAGTTGCCAGTAGACTCCAGCTAAAATAGTAGGCAACATTTAGCTTATGCCATGTTACAATAATAAACACAATAATAACACAATGCATTTTCAGAAGAATTGATTGAAAGCTAGAACATTTAGTTTGAATTTTAACGCATGCAGACTCAAAATACATGCACTGAGATGTTTAAACAAACTTAAAAAGAAAAAGATTAGTTGCTGTTTTTTACAGAAGTATAACACAGTTACTAAATAAATTTTAATGCAGTCAACATTTAAATATTTAGCTATTATAACTGACCTTGACAGCACACAGAACCTCTTTAGCAAGGAGACTAAAAGACAAATAGCATAGAGACCCCCAGACCAGTAGCTCCATACCTGACCATGCTGACAGTGAGGAGTGCTCCACAGATGGGGCCCACCCAGTACACCCAGTGATGCTCCCAGTGTTTGGCTGCCACTGCAGGTCCGAAGGCCCGAGCTGGGTTCATACATCCCCCGGACACAAACGCACTGGGACAACACAACATACACCTCCAGTTAGGAATAAGATGTCAACAATGACATATAAAATCACAATAATAACATGAATATATTAGCAATGCGAAAGACTACACTTCTAACCTTCAGAGTTGTAGTTGAAATGGTCCTTGGACCGTAGAGTGTTAGCATTCTCTTTGTCTTACCTGGCCAGTATGTTTGCAGTCACAACAAGCCCGATGCAGAAAGGAGCCAAAGGAGTCTTTGTTCTGCGGTTGACGGCAGTCATACAGACCACCAGGGTTAACACCAGTGTCATTAGCATCTCTGCCACCGTGGCAGCGCCCACGGCACCGCTGGTCTGCAGCACGTCAAACGCACCGCCGGAAGCACTGGAGAAGCTGGCGTTGGGGGAGACTGCCTGAGGGGAGGGATATGTTTCAGATTTCAGAGAGAAAACGTTGAAGATGTTTGGGGCTTTATTGGACCGTGACAGGAGATGCACGGGACAGAGAGAGGGGAGGACAAACCCAGTCCTGACACGTCATACTGTCTACACGCAGTGTCTGAATATAATCACAGCTGTTGAGTTGGCAATCAAGAGTTCAGTTAGCATTGGTGTTTACTCACTTTGGCCAGCGCGGCTCCAACCATGCTGCCTAAAAGCTGAGCCAGAATGTAGGGTGCTAGGAGAGCCAGCTTCATCCCCCCACACAGGGCCACACACAGTGTCACCGCAGGGTTCAGGTGGCCCCCACTGCACTCACACAGGACATGATCGATTCAATGCAAAACATGACATTGGTTAACGATACAATGATATAACTGTGTTGGTACATTTTCCAACTAAAATCTATCCCAAATCTGTCCATCATACATTGTTTTTTAAAACCTAATTGTTTCAGTCTATTAACTTTTAAATCTAAAGTCACTTCAAATATAGCACTACACCCCAAAATGATAATGAACTCTAAAAAATCCTCTATGTTCAAACTTATTGCATTACAACATCATTACAGGCGTTGTAAGAGTGAGCGCACTCTCTCAATGAGAGCACATTCCAGTGAGTTAGTTTCCTCACCTGATCTCTCCAAACACCATGATCAGCACACCCAGGGCCAGGCCGTGGGCCAGGGCAGGCTGGACACACCCCGACATCACTGTGTTGCCGACCACAGACACACAGCCCACAAACACAAACAGAGCTGTGCCCAGCAGCTCTGCTAGACAAGGCTGGATGTAGCGCTCAAACACACTGCTCTCGCTCCTGGGGGCCTCCCTGGCCTTGCCTCCGGACTCCGCCACGTCGGCCCCGCACACGGTAAAGAGCTCTGACTTGGACTCTGTGACGGACATATTTACCTTCTGTTGTTGCCGCTTGTCAGGTCCACCTGCTCTGGTCTCTGGTCTGACTGTAGAATGAGTGCAGGCTGTGTGCGTGCACTGATAAACTGGAGTGGAGGAGGAGGAGGGGGGGTTGGGGCTGTCACAATAAGTTGTGGGAGGATTTCTCCGGATTCCCACCCCTTAAAAGTTGATTTGGCTTGGGCTAGAGGAGAATGAAAACACAGATTTTGCGTTGACAGCGCTGTTCCACACAACTTAAAGCTGCATGATTGTTGGACTGTAAAATGTAACTCATGACAGATATGAGATTCTAACAACATGCAACATGTGATTGATGGTTCTGTATTTAATACATGATTACATCCAGGTACTTGATGGAACACAAAGACTGATGTCTACTGTGTATTAGCTGGATGGGTTTGTTTGGATGTGTCTGCGTGTCCACCGTGTCCTGAAGTGAACCCCTCTGGTTTCTAGTGACGTGATTGGCTGTCCCAAAGGTATATTCACCTGAAAGTCCAAGGTCAAGCTGCAGTAATAATCATCAAGGATGTCCCTGGCTCCAACTGAGTCACAGGGGAGCTTAGGGCCGGAAGGAGGAAAACTAAACTAACACTGTTCCTAGTTTCCTGACCGTTTGGCGGTCCTGGCAGTTATGGGTGTCTGTCTGCACGCTGCGCTGGATGGGCATGTATACACAAGGCTGCCATCCAATCACGATCACACGATACATGAGAAGAACAAAAGGGATGTGCCATGAGGAATTCGTGAGATAAGAAAAGCAGGGGCTTTGCAAAAATCTGATGTTTATTCAGTCACAAGTCACTTGCAGTTGCAGATTTGTTACATGCAACACTCAAAACAAATAAGACATGACAGTCTAGTGGAGGTGAAATGGTTGCAGGCAAAATCTACATAGATTGTGACTAGCTTTTATAACCTAAACTGCTCAGTATGTACTACATAGGTACACTACGTCTTGTCTTTAAGGAAAAGAATCTTAAATCAGATCAGATATAGCAGTGCAGTTCAGAAATAAATAGGTGAAATTTGGCTTAAAACATTGCGGCACATTAAAACCTTGTCACACAAAGAAAGACTCCAACATTTCCAACACCCCTCATCTTCTCACCACAAATGCAGCGAGCTTCCTTTCCACAACAGTCCATTCAAAACCAAATCAGAAAAATGTAATTTTCCCACAAATGAATACGGTCATTCCTTTCCAGCATAAACTGTGCTGTTCTGAACTTTCAGAGGGAACGACTCGTCTTCTTCAACTAGAACATCCGCCGGTCTCTGAAGGGATGTGCTGAACAAACATTAACCAGCATGGCTGCTGCTGAAGCAAGGGGCTTTCACTACCATAGCGACGGGAGCTCGAACATGATGCGAAACCCGACTCCCTCCTTCCTGTCGGGTAACGTGTGGAGAAGGAAGCCGCGGCCAGCGTCAGCCAGGGCGGGTCGTGAGAGCACTTGGAGACGCTTCCATGGAAACGTAGCAGCCAGCAGTATTTCTGGAAAGACTGCGACAGGATGAGGTCTCTTAATGCTACCTTCTTGAAATGTTCCTTGGTTCTCTTCCTCCTCTTCCTCCTCCTCCTTCTTCTGGATGGTGCTGGTAGAAGAGGGAGGAGGGCTAAGTGGAGTCCCAGACAGGGAAGAAGGTTGGGCTCCAGCAGGCCAGTCCAGCTCGCGCTCAGAACGCCACTTGAGACAGTCCTGTGAAAGGTCATGGTTGGTCACACTGATATATTCATTTCCCCAATGTCTGATCAACACAGAGGTAAGTCACAGGAATGGGCTGATGGAGAACATACAGTACATACTTACACCCCTGCACCCTCACCTTCAATCACATCCAACTCCATAACCTACACCCCACGTCCTCATGTACAGCCCACCCCCTCATCCTGACCCCACGTCCTCATGTACAGCCCACCTCCTCATGTACAGCCCACCCCCTCATCTTCACCCTCTCATCCTGACCCCACGTCCTCACATACAGCCCACCCCCTCATCTTCACCCTCATCCTGACCCCACGTCCTCATATACAGCCCACCCCCTCATCCTGACCCCACGTCCTCACGTACTGCCCACCCCCTCATCCTGACCCCACGTCCTCACGTACTGCCCACCCTCTCATCCTGACCCCACGTCCTCACGTACAGCCCACCCTCTCACCCAGGCTCAGCTTGTCCTTGATGGCCCAGCAGATGCTGTAGTGTTGGAGCAGCTGCTGCAGTAGCTCCTTCTCATCCAGGAACTCCAGACGCTCGATCCTGATCACACACCAAAACACACCGTCACATGAAACACGTTGTAGGTCGTTGCAACTACTGACTCCTAAAAGAGGCTCTGAAGGGTTGAAGAGGTGGTATAGCATGGTTGTCACCTGGCCACATCCTCCTGAGGGAGAACACTGTAGACTGTCATCATGTCCAGAGCGTCTGCATGCTCCCAACCTGTCTTCAGAAAACGATCTTTCTGAAAGCACAAGCACACACATGGTACTAAGAGACCTGCGGTGTGATTTGAAAGTAACATTACACTCATTACAACTTGTAGGGACGATTCAGAGTACAACTTCTTAATATTCACATCTGTCATATTCGAAATTCCAAAGGGTATGATTCATAATATAAACATTCCTTAGGATCACTCAATCATAACGATGTAGTCCACTTTGCAGTCACTTTTACTGGTGGTGTGTTTACGTGCCTAACCAAGCAATGTAATAAAAGTTCAACCCAGTTGACCTGATAACAGTTCAGTGGCTCAGCACTGAGGCCTTGAGACTGGCTGTGAGAAACCCTCTGAGGACTACAGCTGCTCGCATGACGCTGTGGGCTGACTGAGGTTTTGGCCTGTGCCTTTCGGTTTGCCCAACATAGCTGCGTATGACGACAGTTATACGGGTGTCAGGTTGAGGTCAACCCTTGTTGGCCTTGGTTATAAAGACTGTGGCAAATGGCTGCAGCAATGTTTATGAATCGCTGGTCGAGTGTTGGTACCGGTGAGGCTGGATTTGGTTCCTGTAGGCGAGCGGTACCTGGGTCTCCAGAGACTGGCAAACCTCCACTCCAGCCAGGTTACACTGCCGACGCTGTAGGTTTTCTACCATCACCTGGCCAAAGCGATCTGTCATGTTGACCTGAGGGAGGAAGGGGGAGAGAGAGAGAGGGAGGGGGAGAGAGAGAGGGAGGGAGGGAGGGGGAGAGAGGGAGGGAGGGAGGGAGGGGGAGAGAGAGAGCCAGCAAGATCATCGAGAGTGAAAGAGAGATAGCAGAAAGAGGATAGACAGTGAGACAAATATGCAGAAAGAAAAGGGTGTTGTGGTGTTTGGCTGATCTAAATGAGCCATGGTAGCAGACAGCTCCACATGTCCCCGTGAAGCAGAAGTGGAGAGCAGGCACACAGCTGGACAGAACAGCAGCTTCACCTGTTCATAGTTGATGAACATGGCAGTGTGAAAGGTGTCTGCAGCCCAGTGCACCAGCTTGGAAGCCTGCTCTGGAGTCATGTAGACCAGGACACACTCGGACAGGAACACGGTGGGCAGCCTGGAACAGTGCAGCACAACACATGCTGGATGGTCATCCTCAACACATGATCCACATCTGAGAGGAGCTGCATACATCGGTGATCCACACAATATACACGTGTAGTATAGGTGTATACGTTGAAATTCATTCAAATAAAATACATTTAATATGCAGCTGTGTTTGGGTTGTGGGCATGTAGTCTTTCCTAAAGGTATTGGTCTATTAATAGAATACACGCTTAAGTTACTTAAGTATTAGCATTAGTCATAGTAAAGGGGGCAAGTCCAAAAATGACAATGACGATTTCAAGCCAGTACATCACAGGGAGGAAAGAGTAGCGCCACTTAGACAATATAAGACCCTGAACAGCGAGTCCTTAAATGCCCCGACGCCAGGGCGGGAGCAGGCTTCCACACACACATCAAAGAAAAGGGCAGCGACTTTGACGCACAGAGGGAGCCAGAGCTGGAAACCCTGCAGTCCCCTGGGAGGAGGACTGGCGTCATGAGGAACTGACCACAGGACATGTCACCCAAAATATCCACACCGCAACGCTCCTGTTCCATATCCACAATGCCACCAGCAAACACCCCACTGCATCACACCATTACTAGGCTACCGGTACGAACGGTGAACCTTTGCATGAGCAGGTAGTGAGTTTATGGGGGAAATATTTCCTCAACAGCAAAAATGACAAGATACTGTAGAAGGTTGCTGTTCTATACATATAGTGTATTCATCACAAGAATACATATGACTGACATATCTGTTCATGCTGTTTAGATTGAGACACATACACTGTTGAATAGCATGTTACAATGTTGAACATTTTTATGGGTCGACCGATGACTCACTCTGGGTCCAGTTGGAACTTCTTGAGTTTTTCATCTAACCCTGAGATGTCCCGGAGGTCTGCTCCGATGATGCAGTACCTGTCTGAGTCAAGGCTGTGGCCGTCTGAAGACCACGCACACACGCACACAGAGACACGCACACACGCGCACCCACAGACACGCGCACCCACACGTGCACGCAGACACGCACGTCCATGCGCACACAAAGCTACTTGTCAGTTTTCTGGTAAAGCCAGAGCAGCCGCTGTTAGTGAGAGTCAAAAGGAGGATTCAGTCCTATCAAGTCTTTCATAATACTTTGTTGTTTACCTAGTAGCAGTGAGTCTGTGGAGTGGGTCTCAATGAGCGGTTTAGACAGGGGTGGTTTAGTCCTTGAGAGAGAGGAAAAACATGTACGTTATGTACATACAAGATATACATCAACACATTCTATACTTTTTCCATCAAGATGACCACAACTTATAGGATAAAATGATAAACGTGAACAGATCAAATGAATCTGAACATAAAACGAATGCCTATTTAATGAAGGAATTAAACATAACTGACTTGCAGTTCAACTAAGCTGATATGTGTCTGAGTTTGTTCTGTGTGTTTGAAGGCTATTGATTTACACTACTGTTTGTGCAGGTGTATTTTTCACAGTAATGGGTCATCGTACTCTTGCCTATTTAGGACAAGTATGTTTAAAGAAGGGCTCTGTCGCCCTCTACAGGCGAGTCTGAGAGACAACAGGATCTAAATGACAAAAACAAGCCGACAAACAAGACTAGTTACTTGATGTTGTGTATTTTCCTGGCAACGATCATGGGAAAGTCAACTTCAAAGTATTTTCTTGGCATTAAGTTTTCATCCTAGGAGACAAAACAAAGTGTAAGATGAAAAAGTGTTCCACCTTAAGTACCTTAAGAGTGTGAGAGGAGCAGTGTTAGTATTGAAAAAACATGTAACTGTATCCAAAACAATGTCTGTAATTGAATGTCAGGCTATTCGAGGAGATCTCTTTCCTGCCTTTAGTCTCCAGAAGGTGGTGTCCAGGCCCGCCCCAAAATTAACAATCTGACAGTCACAGTTTGTCTTCCTGAGGAATGCATCCAGTAGGTGGTTCATCCCCTGAACACGGGCATAGTAACCTGGGACAGTTTTTAAAATTAACTTTTTAGAAGATATATAATAGATACATACTCAGATAACAGGTGAGTATACACGTGTTTTGGTGGTAGTTATTGGACTATCTTTCTGCATATTTTGTTATGAGCTGACCTGAAAAGAATATTTGAAATATTCTCAAACAAAACAGGGCCTCTCATTTTAATCCGATGGCTTGAATGTCAATGTCACTGTTAAAAATCAAGATATCAAAGACTGACCTCTGTTAATTTCAGGAGCCTTCCTCTCGCCTACTGATCTCACAAAGTATTGGACATAAGGGTCACTCCAGTAGCCTTTACTGGTTGCAAATCTGTGAACCAAACGAGGGTGTGAGGACAAAATAATAGATATACTGCGGAGAACACCATCTTTTCACTATGGCTTGTTGTGATTTTGGTTGATCACTGTATAGCTAGCTCAGCTAGCACTTCATGCTCGGCTACCTTTTGCATGTCGTTGCATCGTCACAGGTTGCCCTCACTGCTTCATCCGCAGTGTCGGAGTCTGTGAAAGGCTGTCTTGCTGCCATCTTCAAATGATCAACTGTTGGTATTATTTGACAGAAGGTTGCAAAGCCCCATTTACCTCGCGTAGCTAGCAAGCTAGCTAGATCCTCTAGCTACTGTTGTCTATTTTGGAAAGTGATTACGTTACTATAATCACGTTATGACAAGCTAATTCAGTTGATACTTCGCCCAGAAATGGTCCCTTCCTAAACTTTGACCAGCTAAATCAGAATATGTTGCGTTACAATAGCTCAATTATGTACAGCAGAATATACTTAATGCTTGTTGTTGAATTACTGCTAGCTAGCACAGTTCTCTGCAGTTTGCCCCGCTCGGCTTGCCTTATCCGCTTCCGTGGGAGTGTCCACGCGTTTCATGCTCCATTCATTTTCTCACTCCTTTCCATTTGTCAACTGACTAGAACACCCAATCACATCCAAGGAATAATGATCCAGTGTGATCAATCTACATCACAGGACGATGAGACAAAGAAAAAGAGGAGGAATCGCGTACATCTAAACCCATTTAGGCTTTATGTATGGGATTGAAATACATCTCATATTTGGCTCAGTCCAAGGTCATGTGATAATTAAAAAAAAACAAATATACATGGAAGAGATGCTCCCGCTGAATAATTAAACGAGTAAGATGTTACTAATTTGCTCAATACACATTTCTTTTTCAAAGTGTCAGGTGATGCAGTTCCTCCGTATTTAGCCATTTGGGTCATGTTAACCATATCCACGAACAGTTAATCCTATGATAGATAACGTGATATATTAGGCTCACTAACAGTATTACTTTTTGTTAACAATGCCAAACTACACACTCAGCATATTTGGGATTACGGAGGGATGTGCTGCATGATGCTACGTACACTTCAAATCCTGCCGCCCCCCCATTATCGAACGCTTTGCTCTGGCGGTGGCAGAAGAGCGCTGCTGGTTGGGAAAGCATTCAGCCGCGGGGATTAGACAGCCATATCCAGCGATGAAAAAGCTTCCCAGGCAACTTAGTGAAAGTCTGGATAGCCTTGTTTCTGTGTTTTCTTCAGTTCACTTCAATTGAAAGCTCAAATAGTTCGTTTCGAGGACTAGCGAAATATCAAAAATGTCGTCGTGCGCTAACATGGGAACTTTTTCCTGAAAACCACCACTTGGAAAGCCCAGTTTGCGGTGCTCTCTCTCCTAGCGACGCGAGCTAACGTTACAGCAGCAACGTTCTTACCAACAGAAGCTAGCTAGTTAGCTTAAAGCACATTTCTGCTTCTGGAAAGATAACCTCTTGTATTTCCACTGCAAAAATAGCTCATAATCTGTAGCTGAACTTCATGACCAACTAAACCCTTTGAGGACGGACGGCTGATGCAGCACAGACGAGAGATTTTCAGATCCAGCTCCACACCGTAAAGAGTCGTCTGGAAAAGGACTAAAATGAAGAAACAGTTCAATCGGATGAAACAACTCGCCAACCAAACAGTTGGAAGGTAAGCACATAGCTTTGTGTAGTATTTTCCTTTTGCTATTACAAACTAGAACGTTTGTAGGCTAGACTAGCTTTTGTTGAAAATGTCCCCTGATTTCTATGGCCTTGTCTATTCATTTTAACAGCACAGCACCAACAAGTTGCTGGTCTAACGGTTTGGGAACACAGTATATGGTTACTTTTAACGTTAACAGAGATTTTTTCGAAACTGTTCAACAACCATTCGACTGCGTGATATCTTAAACTTTAAGGCGCATTAGCATCAAGTCAACTTTTCCACCTCCATCCCCGCAGACACTGACAATTACGAGGCGCTGTCTTGGTCTCATCTGATTGCCTGTATGTAATCACTATCTGAGCGCTGCCTTGCCGGGTGTTAACCAGGGTCAGGACGGAAGTAAAGGTCCCGTGTTGTGTCAGGACCATAGGTGCTGCCGTGTCATTTCATTGGAGAGGGTAGAACATAAAAAGCAAAGTCTATGGGTTATGAAAGAGTTTTTTGCTATTGTAATATTAACAATATAGGACACCTTCCTTCTCATGTGCCCTTGGGTACAACCTAATGGTGCGCATAGGATGAAATGAGTTGGACAGTCTGGTCACACCTTTATCCCAGGGTTACCATAACAAACAACAGTCAGTCATAGGAGTGACTCATCCCATCCCCTCACCTCAAATCTACTCTGTGGTCCATAGCTATGGAAGTGGCTAGAATTGGCTAGGTCAAGGCTTATCTCCAAATGAATGGAATGCATTTGTACTGTCTTTGATATTTTATCAGTTGGCGCGGATGTGCCAAACTATCTTCAGAACTCTGTCTGCCCAATCGCTTAAATTGAGCTACTTATGAGAGTGCTTCCTCAATAGGTGTGGCTAAATGTTTCAGAATAGCATTTCAGATGATGCCTGATGTCCTGCTATGTAATATGTTCAGTAACATGATTCTGTGAGGAGAAAAGAGGTCTGCCCTCCCCATAGGACATAAACACAGTCGCCTTTTGTAGTCTTGTGCCCAAGGGACAGTGTTTGTGAAGAAGGGTATGGTGTGTGTGTGTGTATTTGGGGGGGGAGGGGTACTGTTCTAGAGGGTGGAACCCAGTACAGGATAGTACCACTTTAGAAAGCATCTCTTGCTCTCTCTCGCTCTCTCTCTCTCTTGCGCTTTCTCTCCCTCTCTCGCTCGATCTCTTGCGCTCTCCCTCTCTTGCGCTCTCCCTCTCTTGCGCTCTCTCTCTCTCCCTTGCGCTCTCTCTCTCCGTCCCCCCACCCCTTCTCCTCATGCACCCCTACTCCCTCCTCTGTTTGTCTCCAGATGAGAGTAAACTTTGCAGTTCTCCCAGCTTGTCATGTTTGAGCTGATGGAAGAGGCCTGGCTCGTGATGGACATCATCCCATGTTCGAAGTGTAGCTTGGACTGATATGATATGGACTTTGTTCCCGGTTCAGTTCCATTTATTCCACTGCTGAAGATGCTGTTCTTTGGATCAAGCCCTTGAAAGCAAGCCTAGACCATTAGGCTACTTCTTTTTTCATTAGTGCAGAAGTGGTTGAGCTTGTTGGCGGAGTAGAGGGCATCCACTTAGTCAGCTCGTCTTGTGGTGTCTGTGTAAGTGTAACTCTATCTGCAGCAGGATCCACAGTGTGTCCGTGCTCCTAATGCTGCTGTCTCAGACCTGGAGAGAGCTCTGGAATACTCATCCCCCCTCCCCCCACTGGATTTCACTACCAGTAAATCAGGAGAGTGCGTGATGTGGAAAACAGACCTGTGTGTGTGTGTGTTTGCGCGCGTGTGCCTGTTTGTGTGTATCATGAGCTATAGTGTGTGCCTGCACATCTATGGCTATGTGCGAGTTAACTTGAGAATTAGCAGGATGAATTGGTTGTCAGTGTAGGCGTAAGTGTTTCTCGGGGCATTGGCTATGGTTATATGCGTGTGTGTGACAGCAGTGCATGTGTGTGCGTGCTTGTGTGAGTAAGTGTGTTGATGACAGGGGCCTTTAGCCTGCCTGGCCCCGGGTTCCTGTGATTGTGCAGAGTCAGAACACGGTGTCCAGCCTGCAGCCATTCAGAGGAAATCTCTCCTTATTCCTCTCCAAACAGGAAATGACCTCCCAGGCGGAAAGCTGACTGCTTCTAAGAAGGAGAGACAGACAGTTGAACGGAGGTAGAGAAGGAGAGAGAGAGACAGTTGAACGGAGGTAGAGAAGGAGAGAGAGAGACAGTTGAACGGAGGTAGAGAAGGAGAGAGAGACAGTTGAACGGAGGTAGAGAAGGAGCGAGAGACAGTTGAACGGAGGTAGAGAAGGAGAGAGAGACAGTTGAATGGAGGTAGAGAAGGAGAGAGTTGAACTGAGGTAGAGAAGGAGAGAAAGACAGTTGAACGGAGGTAGTGAAGGAGAGAGAGACAGTTGAACGGAGGTAGAGAAGGAGAGAGAGACAGTTGAACTGAGGTAGAGAAGGAGCGAGAGACAGTTGAACTGAGGTAGAGAAGGAGAGAGAGAGAGACAGACAGTTGAACTGAGGTAGAGAAGGAGAGACAGACAGTTCAACTGAGGTAGAGAAGGAGAGAGAGACAGTTGAAATGAGGGAGAGAAGGAGAAACAGTCAGTTGAACGGAGGTGGAGAGGAGAGAGAGAAACAGACAGTTTAACCGAGGTAGAGAAGGATAGAGAGACAGACAGTTGACCTGAGGTAGAGAAGGAGAGAGACAGTCAGTAGAACTGAGGTAGAGAGACAGTCTGTTGAACTGAGAAAGAGAACGAGTGAGTGTCACACTGTTATATCAGACCAGATATGTCAGTGACAACACTGACAACAGCGTGTCCCACGCACACAGGGTTTCTACATCGTTTCCCTTAAGGTTGAGCCCAAAGCTATCAGGGCCATCCTCTTTCACAGAAGGGGGTGTTTGTGAGGACTTATCATGACATCAATCACAGCTCTTCCTGTGTGAAGTCAGTGTTCTCTCTCGCTGTAGCACGTTTGCCTTTCATTTCCATTCCATTTTCATTACCTGCCTTCGTCTGAGCATCTGCCAACTGTTGCAGACTTACCCCACCCCACCCACCCACCCACCTCTCCTCCAGTGCTCTCAGGCCTGGAGGGGGGAGCAGGAACAGCTGCTGGATGGTTTACTGGCTCGCTAGGCTAACAGCTAGCGAGGCTCACCAGTGTTCTTTTACACAGGCACAATGACACCCACGTTACCGTGACTACCACAGCCCAAACTGGCACCAGCTGAGCTTCAGACTAACTGCCGTGTCACCCCACGTCGCTGTGTTGCCGCGTGTCACATGCAGCGAGGGAGTGGTGGGATGGTTAGACAGCAGGCGGTTCTGGACTGCAGTCAGAACACCACTATTCTCTACCAGTCTCGGTCAGCTGACTCCCTCAACAACACTTCTTGTTTAGTTTTTTTGTTTGTTTTCTAGTCCTGAGGCGTTGTTTCAGCAAATCCTATTTTTGATCCAGTGACGCAGTCAACTGTCGTAGACACTGTCAAATTGAAGTCAATGTGAGCTTAATCTGGAGACCAGAAGCCCCTGTTTATTCTATCAATAACCATGCCAAAGTCATCCATTGATTATTTTTTCATTGATTGGTAGACTAGTAAGGTCCACAGGGCTGCATTAGGAGCTGTGTTTCTGAACGACTTTGAACTGGCTGTGGAAACACATGTATGCCCTGATCTGTTCCCTGTAACACAGGGCTCTTACTACTTGGTGGGTGCGCCTCCAGACAGCTTGAAGTCTGTTTAGTGTTGTAGGCCAACTCAGTGGTTGGATGCGAAATTCTGTGGTGTGTGTGTCTTAGAGGTCTGTCTGTGGAGCTGGAGACCATGTTGTTTGGCAGCTGGGTTAAGACCTCCACTGTGTCTAAACTGGGCCAGGAACCCCCTCAGCCTGACTTTCAGCAGATCACAGACAACAACCAAGACTTTCCAAATCAGCTTTCAGGGGCCCCGCCCCCTTTCCCCCCCTCTCCCCCTTCTCCAGTCCAGTCTCCTGCTCTCTGTTTTCTGGCCTTTCTCCCATGCCTGACTAGCCCTTTTTGTATCTTCTCATGGCTCTCCCCCCTCTTTTCCCTCCCCTCCTCTTCATCCCTCCCTCCCTTTCTCCTTCTTTCCTCCTCGGTCTTTGGTCTCTATCTCTTCCCTCTGTTCCCCAGCCTCTCTGTGTTGTAATTGGAAGCAGCTGTCCGGCTGTCAGGAGGTTACTATAGTGCGCTGAGTCTGGAGGAGGGACTCTGAAGGAGGGACTCTGGGGGAGGCCCAGGCTCCTGTTTCTCCCACACAGTTTAGCAGCTGGCTCCTGATCAGTTGGAGCTGCTTTCTGGAGCACAGCTCTCAACTACCAGATCCAGTTTTAAAACTGCACCCAGGTCAGCCTTTGTGGGGGTGTGGAGAGGAGGGATGGAGGTGTGAGGCTGGGCTGGGGGGGCTTATGGAACGGGGGGAGGGAGAGGGGGAATGAGAGAGGCTGTGAAGATCAGTACTCGTGAAAAGCCTGTTGTCGGATTATTGAGTGGAATTTCTGTCTATAGCCAGTGAAGTCTCCAATTGGTGCTGGACTGATTTCAAAGGAGTTGCTCTGACTTCATTGATTCCATATAGGATACAGGCTGTTATCCAATCCAGTCAGAGTTGTTTTTTAAGTCAAGTTTCCTATGTGGAATTACTTACGAGTTACCCTACTCCACCTCGTGTGTGTGTGTGTGTGTGTGTGTGTGCGCGTGTGTGCGTGTGTGCGTGCGTGCGTGAGTGAGAATGTACATGCGAAGGGGGGAGGTCAGCAACCGCTGTGCCACATCATCCTAAAAACAAAGCAGGGGTCAGATGACAACAGGAAGTCGTAATGGTAACAAGGATGTGCTGGAGTTTATATAAAAAATATAAAAAAGAGGCCTCAAATTGTGACTGACTGTGTCGTCCTGCAAGTATCCTGCCTTCTATCTCAGTCAGCACTGGGATGTTGGACATCTTAGGACAGGACCCTGCACTGTCAGCACACCCTCACTTCCTCACTAAGCCAAACTGGGTTTCACAAAACAAGCTTTACGTCTTTAAACTAGATACACCCATCCTTTAGGCTGTAGTGTGAGTTGCAGGGGTAATACAAATGATATTAGGTTCTGTGTTGGTGAGTAGCAGCAGCGTTGCCAGGGGCAGCAGTTGCTAGGCCAGTCCTACAGTGCTCTGCTCCTCCCAAGGTGTTGATAAGCAGTTTGAGCTGAGCCCATGTTTTCCTTCTCCCTTTAAGTGAATCTAATCTGTCTGACCCTTTAAGCCTTCTATTAGAAGACTATGAATAGCCCCCGGATGATTTGGGCAATGCTGGCTGGAACACTAGCTGAGGCACTAACATGGACTGCTGCTGCAGACGGCAAGGCTTCTTGTGGTAGTATCAAACAAGGCCTGTGTTAGCATAGACTAGCAGACTAGGCCTTGGGTAGCACACTAGCTGAGACACAGTGCAGTGCAGAGGTAATTGACATATTAGGAGACATGCTAGCCAAGTATGAAGATAGTTGTCTGCTAAGCCTGGCTAGGATAGGACATGAGATCTGCCTTGGGCTAGGCTAAGCTAGGCTAAGCTAGGCTTGTCTAGCACACAGGTGCTGACAGCTGTTGACCAGAGACCACCCCTTAGTCTGAGTCATGTCTGGCATGGCCTTGTGTTGGAGCAGAGCCTTTGATATCAGCAGTCAGCCTCTTGGTTTCTGTTGCTCAGAGAAGTCTAGACTGGAATGGATTGTTCAGGCTTCTTTCTTCCCACCGATTTCTGCTATCATTCTGACTTCATCTAATTAGAATGCAAAGATTACGGTAGTTTACTTTGATCATGTTAACAACACCACTATCTCTGTTCAGTTTGTTTACCTGTCACCAACACTGATTCCATCTAAAAGAAGAAAGATGATGTATCTGCCAAAACCAAACAGATTTCCACTGTTTCTTCCTATCTGTTGTAGTTTTTCCATCTGGTTGTTGTCTTGTCATAGTGATAGTAACCTAGGAGAGACCTCTCAGGGATCCCCGTGGCGATAAGCCCCAGAGCTGCTGCTGTTCCTGTGTGTGATGAGGAATGTGGCCAGGCTAGCAGGCCTGGGAACCCTCCGGATGTGTACCGTCTAATCAGACACACTCAACCATTGCTGTATGCTTGTTGTGTAATCCTGTCAGGCAGTGCTCAGTTTGGCTTCCAAACTGCAGCTCTACCAAACAGGCCAGCCAACTGGGAAGCCGTTCAAACCACACCTCAGTTTTTATGTGAAGTCTTTTATACGGTTGATCTATTGTGTCACCAGGTCTGACCTCTGACCTCTCCTGTGTTGTTCCCTCTCTCTCCCCAGAGCCGAGAAAACAGAAGTCCTCAGCGATGACCTGTTACAGGTAAATCCTTCCTCCCTCTTTTAGTTTCCTTCCCTCGCCATCCCTGAACCGCCGCGCCCCTGCAAGCCCTCTGTCACGCGGCAGCCATCTTGGCTAACGCTGTGGCGGGCATCCCACAGCTCAGCCGCCAGCCGTACATTCTGACCACCCTATTAATAGAAACCCCGGTGAGATGCAGATTGTTTTGAAAGTCTTAATGTCCAAGTGGAGCCCGTGAGAACTTGGTACTGACACTGAGCATGTGCAGACCCCCAGCCAGGTCTCCAGAAAGCTCTGCCCCCCCCCCACCCCTCGCCTTAACCAGCCAGCCAGCCAGCCAGGCAGGCAGGCAGGCAGGCAGGCAGGCAGGCAGGCAGGCAGCAGGTGGAACACGCCCAGCCACCTCCTGCCCTCCAAACAAGACATTCCAAACAGGTTATTTGTGGCGTACCAGAATGTGGTCCTCCCCTGCCCAGTATGAATGGAAGGTGTCCAGGGGGGAGAGAGCAGCTCTGGGGAGGTTCCTGCCTCCCCTCCTGTACACCGTGTGACTTTCCCCTTTGTCCTCTGGCACCACTCCAACCACAGTTGGCGTGTGTAAACACTGCATGCAGTCAACACACATATTTCTCAGAGGAGAGGCTCCTGCTTGTAGTTCTCATTCTTTGTCAGGTTGGATGACTATCAAAGAGACACAGAGCAAGGGGGGACCAAAAACAAACAGTGTCGGAGGCAGTGTTGGTCGTGTGGGCCAGGGGACGAGAGGGCTAGAGTGACAGCTCACACTGAGGTGTCACACCTCAAGGCAGTGTGGACTGTTTCAATGGAAGAGTTGACTGACTGAATGACAACGTGTCAGGAGGAGTGGCTATTAATACTGTTGAGCTGTCACAGAGAGAGCGAGGATGTTTTTATTTTGGCTGACAGTTGGTGTCATGCATAACCGAGAGGGGTCTCTTTGTTCCAGCGTCCTTCATCAGCAAACACTGTCCATTATGGCTCAGCATTCTGTCTGTCGGTCTGTCTGTCTGTCGGCCGGTCTGTCACTCTTCTTGTCTCTCTTCCTGTCTTCCTCTTTCTCCTGTTTCCTGTACCTTCAGCTTTGTTTTGGTCTCCCTGTTTCCTTGTGCCTGGCATGCTTTCTCTTCCTGTCTGTTTCTTGCCTTGTCTCACACTCTCTGTCCCCGCCTCTATCTCTCTCTCTTGATCGCTCTCTCTCTCTCGCTCGCTCTCTCATCCTGTCCCTGTCTCGCTCCCTATCCCCCTCCCTCTCAGCTGGTGGACTTTGCTATCCCAGCATTCCCTAGACAGCTGTCTGTCCATTCCATCTTTTGAGGGGATAGAATTCCCCACTATCAACACTCCATAGATAGTGCAAAACATTCTGTCCAGTTGGCTGTTTGATATAGCCTGTGTTGATGTGTCACTCTTATGGAAGGCCCTTCACGCCTCCCTGGAGAATGCTGTTCAGCCCAATAATGTTTTGCCTTGGAAAGGCCTGTACAGCCACTATAAAACAGAGGTATGGATCATGGAGGGCAGTTTATGGCTTTGTTTGTGGCCTCTACCATGCCTCCTTGTGTCTCTGTCGCTCTCTCTATCTCCCTCTATCTGTTGTTCTCTATGTCTTCCTTGCTCAGTCACTTTCACTGCTTGTCTGGGCATGTTCATGTCCCTTCATTTACTCATACGTACACAAACACACAGTCCATCTCTCGTCTAGAGTCGTAGAATAGACCAGACTGTTCCTGATCAGGGGCAGTAGCACACATGGGCTATTGTCTGTGCCTTCCAGCTACACTGTGTGTGTGTGTGTGTGTGTGTGTGTGTGTGTGTGTGTGTGTGTGTGTGTGTGATGAAAAGGAGGCCTAAAACAGGGCTGTGTTTATGTCTGTGTATGAACTGTGATGGTAACGGAAAGGCCCACATACCCATTTCCACAGGATCCCCCCTGTTGAGAGTAGAGGCAGGGGAATCCCCTGTTCTCGTGCCTGGTAATGTGTGAACGGCTTTCCACATGGTGTGTGTGTGCATGTGTGCGCACCTTTGACCCATCACACTCCATGTGATGGAGTGTTAGGGGGGCCTCTTCGTGGGGAAAGACGTAAGCAAGATCGAAAGGAAGGTGAAGAGAGACGCGGACAGAGGAGACGTGCTATGCGAATGTCTCCACTCCCTGCCTGGAATTCCTGCATTCCAGTGTTTTCCGCCATAGTGTTATTGGAACACTGTTGTCTCTCTTGATCTCTCTCCACGCCAGGTCATGTGCTCCACAGGTCCCACAGAGTCCATATGTTCTGTTTGTCCTCAGCTCTGTTCCCACATACACGACTAATCTGAGCAGAGTTTTCTATTCTTTCTGTTCCTTTCCTTTCTTCCTTCCCCAAGTATGTATGAGTCATTGTTAATGGAGGCTTGGATCGGAGCCATAATCAAGTTAGCAGTGCCGAGTCTCATCAGAGAGACCTGAGCTGTGGTTCCCCAGGACCTGTTTCTCTGCCGTGTCTGACCGGGGGCCCTGAAGCCCACAAGGTCACCAGCGTTGTAAAACACACCACCCCACCGTCACAGCCTAGCGCACCGTCTCCATGGCTACGCCGCCGATGACTCATCTGCGCTGTACAGAGAAGCATTCCTGTGCTTCCCCGCTGGGAACGCCACAATCCATCATGCTTGACCTTCGACCCTTTCCTCTACTCCTGCCTACCAGCCCGAGTACACAACAGGGGGTCCAACCTCTATGAGCCAACTAGAGAGAGAAATACGAAGAGAGAGAAATACGAAGAGAGAGAAATACGAAGAGAGAGAAATATGAAGAGAGAGAAAGATAAAGAGAGAGGGAACTAAAGAGAGAGAGAGAGAGAGAGATTGGAGACATGGTTTGAGGTCAGATCACAGCGCTCCATCCTAACCTCCACGTGGAGCTCCTGCGTGGTCACAGACAGCAGCTCCCACAGTGCTGTTACGTCCTCCCCATGCTGGCCTCTGCTGTGCGGCATGTCTGGGAGGTCAGCTGATGGCCTCAGGTCAGGAAGCCCCAGAGCTGCCACGCATGGCAGACATGATGCCACACATGGCAGACATGGTGCCACACATGGCAGACATGGTGCCACACATGGCAGACATGATGCCACACATGGCAGACATGGTGCCACGCATGGCAGACATGGTGCCACACATGGCAGACATGGTGCCACACATGGCAGACATGGTGCCACTCATGGCAGACATGGTGCCACTCATGGCAGACATGGTGCCACACATGGCAGACACGGTGCCACACATGGCAGACACGGTGCCACACATGGCAGACATGGTGCCACCAGCATCACGCTCTCTCCCTCCACTGATTTCACTGCTGCTTTAGCTTCTTCCTCAGGCTGCACTGCATCAGTGCACGTGGGCGTAAAGGGTCACGTATGTTGCGCGTTCTTTCCCACAGATTGAGAGGCGTATGGAGATGGTGCGGGTGGTGTCCCACAACACACACAAGAGGATGGTCACGTGTCTGCAGGGGCACATAGGAGCAGAAGCAGAGAAGAGACACGTGAGGATGCTCGCGCACACACACACACACACACACACAAGCACTGTCACGCTCACACACACACAAGCACTGTCACGCTCACACACACACAAGCACTGTCACACTCACACATGCACACCTCAGAATCAACACGACTACTCCTAATGCCATTTCAACCTGTCCAGTTTGTAACTCAATCACATAATCATTGACACCAAGTAACCTAACCTTGCATATGAGCGTGATTTAAACCAACATTATGTTCCCCTGATCAAACATTCTTAATATCCCCAGCTGACCTGTGCTCGGTCACTATGGAGATTGTGTTTTTCACCCCAATCTTTTCTGTGTTCTTTACCTCTCACTACCCAACATGCACCATTCTGACCCTTCCAGTCCGTACCGCGCCTATATTCAGGAAACGGTCAGGTAAACAAACCCAAAACAACCCAGAAACTCCTGCCTCCTCTTCATCCATCTGTCCCTGCACCTCCTTGTGTCTGACCCATCATGGTTCTAGGGTTAGTGTTTAGGCGCCGTGTGCATGGCAATGGGCGGGGCCTGGGCTGTGCTTCATGTTCAACATCATGGATGGTTTGACATGGCAGTAGAGTTTCATATCCCATGACCTCTCTCCTCTTTCAACCCCTTTTCCTTTCCGCTCCACTCCCTAACCCAGAGACCCTCCTCAACATCACAATCATTCTTGGCTTTCTGTTTAGTCGACTTTAACTAAGAAGGGATTTTTACATCTTTAGGGGGAAGTTCCGCATAAGGTTTGTTGAGCTTCACCTTTTATCTAATAGATGTCTGTTTTTCTTTCTCTCACAACTATCTATCTACCCACAC
This sequence comes from Plecoglossus altivelis, assembly GCA_036571765.1. Taxonomy (NCBI): domain Eukaryota; kingdom Metazoa; phylum Chordata; class Actinopteri; order Osmeriformes; family Plecoglossidae; genus Plecoglossus; species Plecoglossus altivelis. The sequence continues at coordinate 6,902,377 of BROE01000007.1, forward strand.
TCACACACACACACACACACACACACACTCTCTCCCACTTACAAACATGCACCATCGCAGAAAAAGCTACCCCTGACAGCGCTTTCTCAGGCCATGGTGGACGGAGGTAATCAGCTGGGAGAGGAGTCTCTGATTGGGTGAGTGAATGAGTGACATGTCTGACAACCAATCCCCTGCTAGGTAGATGAAACTGTGAACATTTAAGGCCAGGGACATGAACATGGGAGGAGTCGTATCGACAGGCCGACAAGCTCCCATAATTGTTGTGTGTTTAGTGGTCTGGTGTATGTTTTTAATACTTTGTAATCAACAAGGATGCTGTTTCATACTTCACACTTTCATACTGACACTTCACACTGGCAGACACACATGTATACTGTGCTCACCAGAGGGAAGTGAGACTTTAGTCAATGTGAATGAGCAGAGAGTGGAGCTGTAGCCACAAGAGTTCATTTAGTGGTGAGTGTCAGCCAGCCCCACTGTGCCCTCAGATGTTGTGCTGGTCCTGTTCCTCCAGGCTGGGAGTCACATGGCTGGGCCACTAGTCTGGGGTGATGGCATCTGGAACACCTCACTAAGACACTGTCACTGTCATAGTGACAACTGCTAATAGGTTCATCAGGATAGCATGATCCTCACGCCCTGTGTGTGTATGCGTGTGTGTTGACAGGAAGATGATGGAGGTATGTGGTGAGGCAGAGAACAGGCTTGCGTCAGAGTTGATGCAACATGAACTGCAACTGGAGAAGGACGTGCTAGACCCTCTCAACCAGCTAGCAGAGGTCAGACTCTCTCTCTCTCTCTCTCTCTCTCTCTCTCACTCACTCACTCACTCACTCACTCACTCACTCACACACACACACACATACACACACACACACACACTGCAGAGGTCATCAGCTCTCTCACAGACGCACACAGAGGTCAGCCGCTCACTCTCTCACACCCACACTCTGCAACCATCAGCAGAGTGCTGCACCCTCCCAGCCCTCTCTTCCCCCACTCTAATGAGGTTAACCTGCTTGATGTGCCTGATGTGTGGAGGTGCTCACTCAGCAGGCTGTGCTGTCCTCAGGTGGACATCCCCAACATCCTGAAGCAGAGGAAGCAGTTAGCCAAGTTGGTGCTGGACTACGACTCTGCCCGAGCCAGGTCAGCAGGTGTCACCACTGGTCACATGATGAGCAAGCACAGCAGTTGCTGTCGCTCTGTCTGCTCATAATGGCTTATTGTCTCTCTGTATGTGTCTCTGTCTGTCTGTCTATCTGTCTGTCTCTGTTGCTCTGTCTGCTCATAATGGCTTACTGGCTCTCTGTGTCTCTGTGTATCTCTCTGTCTCTGTCTCTGTGTGTGTGTCTCTCGCTGTTTGTCTCTGTGTGTCTCTGTCTGTCTCTCTGTATGTGTGTCTCTGTGTGTGTCTGTCTCTGTCTCTGTCTGTGTGTCTGTGTGTCTCTCTCTGTCTCTGTCTCTCTGTGTGTATCTCTAACTCTCTCTCTGTGTGTGTCTCTTTCTCTGTCAGATGGTTGCAGGCGACCAAGTCCATAATCTCAGGAACGAACACACAAGCACTGACGGCCAAGGCTGACCTGCTAAAGGAGGAGGTGGATGAAGCCATGAACAAAGTGGAGCTCTGCAAGGTAGCTAATCACACTGTCTGTCTGTCTGTCTGTCTGTCTGTCTGTCTGTCTGTCTGTCTGTCTGTCTGTCTGTCTGTCTGTCTGTCTGTCTCTCATTTCTGCTTGTGATGATCTCCTTGGTGTTGGCACTCATGACTAGTGTGAGAGAGTATGTGTGAGTGCAGGTGTTAGGTCCAGGAAGGCCAGGCTGGGTGTTTCCCCTGGCTTTCACTGACATGATCCTCACTGTTGTGGGTCTGACTTTTTCTCACAGGACCAACTGGCTGCAGACATGTACAACTTCTTCTCAAAAGAAGGGGATTATGCCCGCTACTATGTAATGGTGAGTACTGTGTGTTTGCGTGGTCGTATTACCTGTGGGAAAATCCACAGCTGAGTTGACCAACACTCAGTGTATCTGAGTGCTGTCTTCTCCCCCCCCTCCCCTAAACTCTCTCTGTTTCTCTCTCTCTTTCTGTGTCTCTCTCTCTTTCTCTCTCTCTCTCTTTCACAATGTGGGTTCTGTTCCTGTTTCCAGCTCTTAGAAGCCCAAGCTGATTACCATAGGAAATCTCTAACCGTGCTGGAGAGTGTCCTGCCAACTATCCAAGCACAGCAAGGTACAGCCCCCACCCCAACACACACACACACACACACACTCTCTCTCAGGTACAGCCCCCACCCCAACACACACACACACACACACACATGCACACTCTCTCTCAGGTACAGCCCACACCTCAACACACACACACTCTCTCTCTCAGGTACAGCCCACACACACACACACACACACTCTCAGGTACAGTAACCACCCCAACACACACACACTCTTTCGGGTTCAGCCCACACCCCAACACACACTTTCAGGTACAGCATTCACCCTGACACAAACACACACAATATGAACTGTAAAATATGAACAGAGTCCCGTACAGTATGGACAGTCCTTTACAGTATGGACAGTCCTGTATAGTATGGACAGTCCTTTACAGTATAGACAGTCCTGTACAGTATAGACAGTCCTGTACAGTACAGCACCAGTACAGTAGAGGGTAGCAGACTAAAAGGCTCCTTGGTTGTAGAGCATCATCCTATTTCCAGATTCTCTCTTTCTCTCTCCTTTTCACAACCAGATTCTGTGGTTGTTCTACAGGGTGGCTTTTTTCCTCAGTAGAACACAGGCGGTCCAAACCAGACAGGCCTCCCAGCATGTAGCCTATGACTCACACTCTCCTCTCTCTCACACACACACACTTCAAATAATAATACTTTACCCACCTGGTGTTCACCATTCTCTATCTCTCACACTCACATGTACACACACTCTCACACACACTCCTCAATCATGGCCGTCATCATCCAGTGAGCTGTGTCCTCCTACTGGCCCCCACAGACTCGTGGACAGAGAAGCCTGCGTTTGGAACGGGCCTGGACGAGCACCTGAAGAGGAGCAGCAGGGAGATCGCCCTGCCCCTGGAGGCCTGCGTCATGATGCTGCTAGAGACTGGCATGAAGGAGGAGGTAGGAGGGATGGGAGGGATGGGAAGGAGGAAGGGATGGGTGGGAAGGATGGGAGGGAGGGAGGAAGGAATGATGGGAGGGAGGGAGGAAGGAATGATGGGAGGGAGGGAGGAAGGGATGATGGGAGGGAGGGATGGGAGGAAGTGAAGTGAAGTGGGTGGATACCTTCTCAGTTCTGTAGCTCTCGAGGTGAAACGTGTCACGTTCCCTACTGAAAGTAAAGAGCTTCAAACAGAAACACCTTAAAAGCAACTTTGATGTGGGCGTAAATCCAAACGTCCCCAAAACAAGCGGAGTGCCGCTCGCAGCCAGACAGAGAGCCTGTAAACCCTGCTGTCTTTGTCTCCCTCTGTCTGCCCCCTCTCTCTGGCTCCCTGCACTCTTTGTTTCTGTGCTGGGATGGCGATTTATGGTGTTTATGTCCTGACCCCACCGCAGGCTCAATTTAGAACACAATAACAAACTACTTGTGTCTCATCTATAAATCAGATGTGTGTGAGGCGTGCCTGTATTTGTTCCTTTAGCTCTAAAGTGTGTATGTGTGTGTCCCCTCTCTTTCCACTTCTGACCACAGTATTTGTCTTCTATTTAGTCTCCAGTGAACAGCTGTTGTCAGTGTGGTGAAAGCCTTTGTGTGTGAAAGTAGAGAGGTTGCTGGCATGTTTGGGATTTTCTGTGTGTGTGTGGTGGGAGGGGGCTCTCTGTGTTGTGCAGGTGTGTCTACAGGAATGAGGGGCTGTAAAACCATCTTTATATGGGTTTACGACCAGGGTGCTCAGGTTGTTTGCTGACGGAACACCACAGGCTCATTGTGTGTGCGTGTGTGTGTGTGTGTGTGTGTGTGTGCTGTGTGTGCGCATGTTCAGGGTCTGTTCAGGATTGCTGCCGGAGCCTCCAAGCTGAAGAAGCTGAAGGCAGCTCTGGACTGTTCCACCTCTCAGCTGGAGGAGTTCTACTCTGACCCCCATGCTGTCGCTGGTACGATCCACCCCCCTCCTGAGACCCCCTGCCCCGTCTCCTGCCCCGCCCCCCTGGGCTGGGCTGGCCTCTGTTTCTACTGATGTGTGCGTTGTGTTTCCAGGAGCCTTGAAGTCCTACCTGAGAGAGCTACCTGAACCTCTGATGACCTACCAGCTATATGATGAATGGATCCAGGCCTCCAAGTAAGGCAGATCAACTGTCTCCTCTCTTTCTTCTTCTCTGATGCTCTACATTGTCATTTCTTATTCTGTGTGCTGTCCTCCTCTCTCCTGTGCCTGTCTCTTCCTCCAGTGTATCAGAGCCAGACAAGAGACTCCAGGCTCTGTGGGTGGTGTGTGACCAGCTGCCAAAGAACAACAAGGCCAACCTGAGGTCTGTCCAGATACTGCCGCCTACTTACCCTCCACCCAGTACCCACCCTCCACACAGCACCCACCCTCCACACAGCACCTACCCTCCACCCAGCACCCACCCTCCACACAGCACCCACCCTCCACACAGCACCTACCCTCCACCCAGCACCTACCCTCCACCCAGCACCTACCCTCCACCCACCCTCCACCCTCCACCCAGCACCCACCCTCCACCCAGCACCCACCCTCCACACAGCACCAGCACCCACCCTCCACACAGCACCTACCCTCCACCCAGCACCCACCCTCCACACAGCACCCACCCTCCACACAGCACCTACCCTCCGCCCAGCAGCTTATGAGTTATACCACTTTTGATTTTCTTTGTAGTTTTATTCTTTGGTTTGCTGTGTGTGTGCGTGCGTGTGCGTGCAGGTATCTGGTGAAGTTCCTGGCCAAGCTGGCCCAGGACAGCGAGGCCAACAAGATGACCCCCAGCAACATTGCCATCGTCCTGGGACCCAACCTGCTGTGGGCCAAGACCGAAGGGTGAGGGGGGTGTGGGGAGGAGAAGGAAGGGGAGGAGTGGGAGCAGATGAAGAGGGATAAAGGGGTGGCTACATGACTTGTCTGTTATTGTGTTTGGGATGACAGCACTCTTGCTGAGATGGCTGCTGCTACCTCCGTTCATGTGGTGACCATCATAGAACCCATCATCCAGCATGCTGATTGGTTCTTCCCTGAAGGTGGGTGTGCTCTAATTGGCTAAATAGCTGTTTGGTAGTCATCTTCTTGTCCCATCACAATAATGCTTTCCCTCCCTTTCCCCCCGCCATTTTCTGTCTCCCTGTCCAATCCCAGACGTGGAGTTTAACGTGTCGGGCATGTTTGCCATGCCAACACCACCTTCCACCCATGGTAACCACCTCACTGCGCCTGACTACGACTGTGGCACAATCGAGAGGAAGAGGCCGGTCAGCATGGTGGGACCAGACAACGACACGCCACGCAAGGACAGGTACGACCTTTCACCCCGGACAGGGACACGCCCACTAAACTGCCCCTTCTCACCCCCTGCTATGCTTGCCCTTCACCTCAAACCCCATAATTGCTTCTTAATTGAAATCGTCAGATATTTCAATTTTCTAACTTGATTGATAATACTGTCATCTGATATTTATTTTGCGGGGTCTTCTAATCTCACTGTGTTTCAAGAGCACTTATTTTAGTTTGGTTCTAGTCTGTCTCTCTCTCGTTCTTCTATCTCCCTCTCTGGTGGTAGTGAGGATTCACTGGGTGTCTATAATCATGTCTCTGGTGTTTCTCGTCTCCTTTCCTCTGTCTCACTCTCTCTCTGTCTCGCTCTCCCTCTGACTGTCTGTCTACCTGTCTGTCTCTCTCTCCGTCTCCTCTCTCTGTGTAGCTCCGCTAACAAACACTCGGACCATAACCCGCGTAGAGGCAGCAACACTTTAGGTAGAAAGCAGCACGCTTCGCCTACCTTCCAGCCTCCCTTGCCCCCTGTGGAGGCCCCCGGGAGCCCTGGGCCCCCGGGGGAACCCCAGCTGCAGGGCCCTCTGGGGGGCTTGGCCCTGGAGGGCTGCCAGCCCAGCCTGGCCCTGGGCATGGCAGCCCTGGTGGCAGCCCAGCAGCTGCTAGCTCAGCACACAGAGGAGATCAGGTAAGGGCTGGAGCTGGACTGGAGCCACCACACACTGCATGGTGACAGCTGCTGCACGGGGAAGCTACGTTAGATGCTCTTCAGCTTCTGCTCTGTAAACCTGGTCTGTGTCTGCCTGTGTGGGCTGAAGGAAAGGAAGCTGCAGACAAGTCTAGTCAGTCTTGTCAAGTTGCAGGACTAGCTGAGTCCCTTCTTTAACCCGGCCGCTTGTTTAGGCTTCCCACATCTCTAACTGCATTTTCCATCAGCATGGTGAACGTTCATGTTGGCCAAGCAGGTCTTAGGCCAGCAGGCCAGCCCACAGGAACAGCACAACAATGGCTGCTGTCATTTCCAGCATTCTCCCAAGGACCCCACTCCTCCTCAGCCAGTCTGCCCTGCGCTGTGAAACACTGCAGTCAGCAGAACCGGACTGAGCTGCCCCCCCCCCCCCTTCCTTGCTGCCCTTACGTAACCCCGCTACTTAAGAGCCTCTTTGAATCGTTCCGTGAAAGGATTCTATTGAGCAGCAGGCTTCTCCGATCCAGACAGATAGTTCAATTGATCTGTAATTTGCCTGGGTTGAAAGGGGGAAATGGGCGCGCACAGCAGCCAAGGCTAAGACTAAGACCATGACTGTTTTGTAATGCATGGCCAGTGACACAGTCTGTATGTCTTACTTGTTTTTGGTTGTTTTCGGGGAGGTTCTCTGTAACACAGTGAAGGGGGTCTGAGGTCTTGTGTTGGTCCTGTCCCTGTGTGTCCAGCAACCCAAAGCTACGTGACATCACCTCCACCCCCCCTCCCCAGAGGAACGGGTCAGGAGGGGGGCACACAGGCGGCACCAACCCCTCCGGGCTGGGCGTGGGGACCCCCGGGGCCGGACCCATGGGGCCCAGTCCTCACATGATGCGCAGAGGTGAGCCCCAGCCAGGCTGGATGAACATCTCCTCACTCTCCACGGTCATGGAGCCACGCTTGGTGTGTAGTCTGGGGTCAGTGATTCTAACGTTGCACCTCTTCGTCTAGGTACAAAGAAACCAGCCCCCGCCCCTCCTAAACCAGCCAACCCCCCTCCAGGTCAACCTAGTAACCCCTCTCCAGGCTCCACCCACTCTCTAAGCCCCACCCCCCGGCCCGTCTCCAGCCACTCCCCCACCTCCCCCACAGCCCAGCCCTGCGCCATCCCCAGACGCCACTCCAACAACCAGCCCCACATCCAGGCCCCCAACCACCCCCCTCCCCAGCCCCCCTCGCAGGTCAGCCCACCCCCGCAGCCAAGAGCTCTCCCCCAACCCCAAGGAGACACCCTGGGGACGGAGCCTTCCCCTCCAGACACCCCCACCCCACCAGAC